>WSFP011500757.1:0-13887 GCA_009831015.1 Picea engelmannii | reverse complement strand
GAAAATCACAAATTGCTTAAATGGCTATCATATGTAACATTTATCAATGAGGTGTAATTTATCTCATTTATGTACTAGTTTATAATGATAATTACAATGGCAATTGAATTCCATATTACAACAAGATGACCCATTGCAAAAATGACAATGGAATAAAATTGATTGTACATTAAAATGATTCATTCAATTGCTTTGTAACCTTATAGTGGTGGGTCGTTAATGAATTCTTTTATCCCACAAACATATAAAGAAGTGGTTGTAGTATACTTTTGATAAGAATGCTACATTCTTGGGTTAATAACATTAACACAACTCCAACTCATTTATGTTAATGTGTAACATTAATTCTTTTTAAGAAAACCAAATCTAATGTTCCTAATCAAATGTAATTTCCTTACTACACCAACTCACCCTTACTTTTCCCACAAAAAATTTCACTTTATATTTATATAGAGAATATAAACTGATCGAATACAAAGAAGCCATACAAACTGATGTCAAAAAGACCATACACCAATGTATTTTCACCCCAAAACACACACAAAAAAAGACCCCATCTCCAAATGAGTGGTTGTCTATGCCAAAGAAAAAAACTAAACAATCATCTTTCACGAAAGTCTCTAATATCGAGCTCTCCCACCTAAAAGGAAAACAAAAGTGCCACAAATGCACGCAGTATTCATCCCACAATAAAGAAACCAGTCATCATACAAAAACTCCAGGAATACTAGTAAAGGTCAAGGTACATGTGGGGCTCCTCATGCTCCTTGATACACTGAAAAAATGTGAGCTTCCCTGGGTCTCTGATGAGCGCTTTCTTTGAAAGGTTGTCCGCAACTTGATTTTCCTCTCTGTAAACATGATCAAACGATATATTTTGGAAGGAGGTGATTAAAGTAGTGATTCTGTCCTTCCAGCAATCCAAAGTGATAACCTGAAGTTGACCTTTTCCTTGCAGCCAACCTATAATGATCTTGGAATCACCCATAACATGTATCATCTGTAAGAACACCTGAGTAGCCAAGGTGATCAATGCCCATGCACCGAGTAGTTCCGCTCTGGTATTTGTGCCCAAACCACAATTTAGAAACCATTTATGTGCATAGATGGAAGTCGACCATATACCAAAGCCAACGTGCAAACTTGAAAGTGGTTGGATTCCATATATGTGCATATACAGAAGTGGCCCGCTTCCGTATCTGCGCATATACAGAAGCGATCCACTTCTGTATATGCACATATATGGAAGCTGACCACTTCCGTATATGCGCATATATGGAGGTTGACCACTTTCGTATATGCGCATAGACAAAAGTGATTGGATTTCGTATATGTGCATATAGCGAAGCTGGCCATGTACTGAAGTCGATCACTTCCGTATATATGCATATATGGAAGTGACGGGCTTATGTATATGTGCATATACTGAAGTCGACCACTTCTGTATATACGCATATATGGAAGTGACAAGCTTTTATATATGCACATATACAGAAGTCAACCACATTCGTATATGGATTTCGTGTATACGCATATATAGAAGCCAACCACTTCCATATATGCACATATACAGAAGCTGAACACTTCTGTATATGTGCATATACGGAAGCTGACCACTTCTGTATATGCGCATATACGAAAATGGTCAGATTTCATATATGTGCATATATAGAAGCCGACCACATTCGTATATGCAGATTGTTCCTCAATTTCTGAATTTCTTAGTTGTGAATCTGGGTTGAAACTAAGTTGAATTTCGCTTTTAGAATTGCATGCCCATTCTGCTATTCTTCACAAATTGCAGTGTCAATTTCCAGATCGGATTAGAGTAGTGGATGCATGTGTCATTTAATAGTTTTGTCTCAAAGGTTTGGTGTGGGTCTCTGCCTCTTTATTTTTGTAAGACCCAACGATTAGATAGCCTTACCCCCTCGTGGTTACGGTTGGAACTACCTCTAGAAACCATTGCAAGAGAATTTACCTTTCGGTTCATGCTGGATAGCCTCCTTGTCCTAATTCGCGATTTGATACAGATTTCGTTGGATCCTCTTTGACAGTCTAATCCTTAAAATCCTAACGATGATGAAACCCCTTCCACTGCCTTAGAAATTAATCCCAGAATTTTACCTTAATCACAACGCGTAGTGCTTAATCACAACGCCCTTACCTTGATTTGTTTGTAGTTAAATATTGAAATTCGTATTTAATATTCCGAACCTGGTGAACTTAACTTCGGATAGCTATAGTTGTATCTAATTATCCGTTATACTCAACCTTGGGCGAATGCGTAGAGTAAGATGCAAGGAAGAGTAATTATGGGAATTATGCGTTTTGGTGGTCATTACTTTCCACGAGAAATTTACTCGATTTATATTAGAGATATAAATCATTTACATCACATCACTGTCCATACTGGCACTAGCAGCCATTACAATTTGTCCCGAAGAGCCAGCCGGAATTGAACTCAAGACCTCCTCCCAACATGGAGAAAGGTCTTTACCAACCGCGCTGTCTCACGGGACATTGGTGGTCATTACTTAATGCGTTGATACCTTCCATGTAAGATCCTTCCACTATCTAAACATAGTTTGTCAAACATTAATACATGTCAACCTAATAGATATAGAATAACTTGGGTTATGATCAAGTATGTTTCTTTAAAAAGGGGCGAGCAAGACAATAGGGAGACCCTCTTGTATTGTTTTAAGGAATATTTATATTCCTTTTGGTCCCTTTTTAACTGAATACATAAGTAGTGAAATCCTTACCTACATAAGTAGTGAAATCCTTACCTATTGATGGTTAATAGTTGATATCCTTTTAATTTATTTAATAGGTGTGTATATTAGTATTGGAACCCTTTTTAATGTTTGATAAGAATTGATCTTCTGTAGTTCTTGAAGAAAAAAGGGGGGGTTGATTTATTATAAGGATATCTAAGCTCCGAATCAATTGTTCATAGGTAGAATACAAACTTGGTTAAGTTAATTCTGATGCTTCTTAGACCTTGAATCCTCCTAGTGGAATATGTGTGAAGTGCTTATACTAGAACATACCTTACCTTCAATATTAGTATATGGTGAAATGTATATTAGGTAAGTAGTTCTTTTTAGTGTCGAATACCATCTAGAATGATAATGGAATGTTGCTAGAATAAATAAATAATAAGGGAGGTTGTGAAGAAATTGTTATTATATCCATGGTAAATCATACATTGTTAGGGTGAGAATTTAGCTATTAGATCAACATCCTGTTGCTTAATGATAATAGGTGATAGGTATTAAAATGTTCTTATCATAGGATCCATATGTGGTTGAGGTGATGTTATGATAAATAAATGCTGAATGGAATAATGATGTTTAGGATTAGTCTATGTTCATTACTAATTTTTTACTTATGATCTTGAGATTCTCATCATTCTTATATTTTGTCTCATGGCTTAAAAATACTTGTTATTGCGTGAAGGAATTAATGGATAAGTGTAGTCGATGTATGTGGTCTTGAACTGTGGGTTATGACTGTTTAATGGGATTTAGATACCTCTGTGTTCCTCATAACAGTGGCCAGCCCTGAGACCTTAAGTGGTCAAAATCAATCGGATGAATCCTGGGCTTGAGCGTTGCTTATGTGTCCTGGAGGTCCTAACCATGCCGGATAGGTTGGGCGGGTATTTCCTTAATATATAGTGACATGGTTAATCAATTATTGGTATTTGACTTCAGTCGATCATGATGTGTTGATTTGTGTCGTCATTTACTATGATGATGCATTGATTAAGTGCAACTATTAATTATGACGATACATTGATTGATTCATTGTTTATGTGTTGATTATGTGCCACTTTTAATTATGTTAATGCATTGCTTATGTGTCATTTTAGTTATGATGATGTATCACTTGCAATGTTATTTATTATGTTGTAACAAATTTAATATCCTAATGAAAAAACAAAATATTTACCCATTTTTACATCGCTACTCGTTGTTGTAACGGAGGGGACGTTACATGAAATGAAAAGCATGAAAAGCATGAAAAGCATCATGCATATTAACATTTAATTGGGAAGACTTTATGGTATTGTGAAAATATATGACATAATCCCAGTTGATTCCATTGGATGAATATGGTAATTCAACATTTATTGTAAAGGTTTCAATCGAGGATATTTCTCAAACCTTTGTGTAGCATAATCCATATAATCAAAATCTATATTATTCACATGTTTCTATTAAAAAACAAACATAGTAGTAAGGAGATTGTATGATATGTGATTATGAGAAGATTGAATATGAATAAATGAAAAAAAATCTATTTAAGCAATATGTCATTTTCAAATAATTGGGTTTTTCAAAAATATTTCCTTAAAAATATTATAGGTACATTCAATAATACAAACAAAAATGAAATATTTATTTGTATGATCTTTAGCAATGGATAGATAACTCCATAAGCTTCAATGCACATGCCTTACAAGTTTATATTTGTCAACATCCTTTAAAAAAATTTGAACTTCTCCATCACTCACTATTTTACTTATATAATCATCACAATACTTGTTAGAACTTAGCATTAAAAAAAAAATCCTCCCAATGTATCTTTAATTGATTTATATTTGAACATGTACAACTAATATAAAAATTAATTAAAATAAAACAACATAAACATAGCCTTCCCTAAATTCTATAAAGATGACAAATTATTTAAGTTTATAAATGAAACTAAATATTAATAATTGAAATCCATTTTAGAATGCTTTATAATATCCAAATTATTAAATGAATGAGACTAAGATTAAATCCATTTTGATTTTAAAACTTAAAAATATATCATTTTAATCTCATTAATTATATTAATAATTATAAAATTAAATTAATATTTAACTTTTTTTAATAATTTTGTAAAATATATATATATATATATATATATATATAATTAAAAGAAAAAAATGATAAATCAAACATATTACATCTTATAATTAATTGAATAAATAAAAAAATGAGCCAACTTACCCATGAATTTAAATATTCCTTTACACATCTTTATAATTAATTAAATAAGTGAAAAAATAAACCAATTTACCCCCATGATTTCAAATATTCCTTTACACATCTTTGATGCTCTTCATAATAACATAATTGAAAACCTTGAGAATGATTCTATAAAAACTAAGACAAAGATTATCCCTCACACTTAAAAGAACTTTGGAAAAAAAAAAAAAACTTGAGAAAAGCTTGATAAAGATGAAGACTAAGATTATTACTCACATCCGCCATCAAACTTAAGAAAAATAAAAATATACAAAAGATTAAAAATACTAAACCTCACACTTAAAAAAGCTTTGAAAAAAACATAAAACTTGATAAAAGCTTGATAAAGATGAAGACTAAGATTATCACTCACATGCATCAAGCTTAAAAAAAAATAAGAATATACAAAATACCAAAAAAGAGATTTTAAAGACCATGGTTATTTAATTCTAAGATTGAAATAATTTGATCACAATAAATTAGTTTGAATAATTATAAATTATAGTAAAATATAAATCAGTACTTGTACGTAAATTTTGATAATTCCAGGCCATATTATTGAAATAATTAGTTATATCAAATGTAGAACAATCATAATCATGTATCACTTAAAATAGAAATAGAATAGATGTATCAATGTTTTGAAAATTATAATTAAAAAGAAGAAATTACGTCATTACTAATTAAAGTTTAAAAACAAAATAATGAATATAATAGAAATAGAATAAATTAAAAAGAAAAAATTACGTAATCACTAATTAAAGCTTAAAAACAAAATAATGTATATAATAGAAATAGAATAAATGTATCAAGAAAATTATAATTAAAAAGAAGAAATTGAGTAATCACTAATTAAAACTTAAAAAAAATAATAATGTATATATATGTGCATGCTAAAAAGAAGACAATATAATGTTTTTATTTTTTAGTTGATGAGAGTAAATGGAAGATTCTTTCATCTGCAATCTTTTGAATTTAGTTGGAAAGTTTTTGTTGAGATCAAGGGTGATGACTATATCAGTGAGAGTCGAGCTCACACATCCTACTTCTTTCAAGCAATCATTTAATTTGTCAATGTATATGCCAAAAAGGGTAGGGGACATGAGACAACTTTGCTTGACTCCTATATTACAATTAATTTCTTTTGACTTGCCATCAATTTTCCTAAACTTGACAATAAGGTTTTCGCACACAACATAAGAAATTGCTTTTGTTAAATTTCATCACCCTACACAATGATCCTAAACATAAGAAAAAGTGGTTCACATTTGAATGATAGCTCCTAAATCAAACATATCTTTACTTTAATTTATATGCTAATTTTAAGGTTTTCTTTTAATGAACCCTTTGACCATAAAATTTATAATAATCTTTAAATAAATATATTTATATAAAAAAAACATTTCAAAAAATTTAAGATTAATCAAATTTACCTTTACTAATTTCAAATATAACTTTGTTAATTTTAACTTTACTTAATTTATAAGTTAATTTTATTTTATTTTTTATATTATACATGTCCAAAAAAATCCATTATATCCCTTGGTTTATCATTATTTATTATTTATATGTGTTATACAATATAACACATATACTATGTGTTATATTAAGTACCATCATTATATTATGAATTTATTATTTTATCTTTGAATTATATTATAACAGTTTTTTTTATGAAGATTAAAAATTACTAACTAAAAGACGAACACAAATTTAAAAATAAACTTTACCATATCAAACCATCCCACCAGGAAATCAAGTGAGTCCTTACTTTTGTAAGCTTTGAATTAAAACCTAATTGAGAAAGACAACATTTCATCATACATGGTAAATGTATTTAAGATGCGGATTAATTGACGAAAACAACATTTTATTATACATCTTAAAATTATTTAAGATGCAAATTAATTGAACACAACATTTCATCATACATTGTAAACTTATTTAAGATGTAGATTAATTGAAGAAGAGAACATTTGACCACAGATTTAATATGGCCATACAATTAGGGACATTGAATTTTTACAACTTGTAAATATCCAGGCCATAAAATTTACATATAGTTCTCACTTGCTCACATGGGAGGATCACATTCTTCATAAATCAATGATATTTTTTCGATACAGACCAGGTTTTATAAATTCAGTATATCAATGATATTTTTTCTCTCCCGCATTCTGAGCAGAGTCTCTGAAGGGATTTTGCACTTGTGGTTAAGTCCTTTTTGTTTCTTCTCTTGAACTGTTGGACGCAATAATTGAGCATCCTATTGTCAAAATATTCCCCTCCCACGACCTTCACCTTGAATTCACCATTCTCAACAGTAAGAACCGAGATGTCAAAGGTACCTCCACCTAGGTCGAAAATCAAGATTGCCTTCTTTTTTTTGCACTATGTATAGAACCCATAAGCTATAGCTCCAGCTACTGGTTCCTTAATAATTTTCATGGCCTGAAGGCTCACAATGATGACAACATCTTTAGTTTACTTCCTCTGAGAATCACTAAAATAGGCAACCACTCTGATGACAACATGCTTGACATCAGATTTGAGATAAGATTCAACTATCATCTTCATCTTTGATAAAACCATAGAAGATATCTCCTCTGCTGCAAACTCCTTCGTTTGACCTTTGTAATGGACTTGGATAAGAGGCTTGCCTTTGTCTCCACAAAAAATAGTGAAGGGCCATGGTTTCATGTCACTCTGCACATTGGGATCATTGAATCGCCTTCCAACGAATCTTTTGACATTGAACATGGTGTTGTGGGGATTAGTTGCGATATGATACTTCGCACCATTGCCAACTATTCTTTCATAAAGTGTGAAGGCAACCATGGAAGGAGTGGTTCTGCTTCCCTCGTCATTAATAATAATCCCTACAAATATGATATTGTAAGAACTCCACTGCAAAATAAAAAAATCCACAAGAGAAATATAATATCCTTCTCATGCAAGAGCACTCTACTACCTTATCTGTTGATACATGGTAAATATTCACTTTCCCCACGTAGAAAGCTTAGATTAGTACTGTGTATTTCATTGGGCTTTGCATAATAAAACCACTCTCAACACAAATTTTTCCATTTATATGCCTTCATTGCTTACCCGATCAAGATAGTAAAATGACAGTCATTTCATTTCTTACCTGAATAAACTCACAGACCAAACCACCCTTCATTGTTGGAAGTAATTTATTGTCTTGGTTGCCTATAAGATTTCCTGATCGGTCCCTGAAAATCCCTCTTCTTCCTTTGATAGTTTCTCTGTGTGTTCTGAATTACATATGCAAAAATGATCATAGGTGAAGGGTGCGGGTATCCATTCCCTCCATTTAGATTTTAAAATTTAAAATTTGAATTCACCAACTCCATTAAATTCAACGATGATTATCCCTAACAGAAGAAATCTTATTGTCGATTGGAAAGTGGGACACCATAAGGGAGCCATGGTTGGTTAACACCGTGCCTTAATGACGTTTGTTGGAGGTAGGTTGATGGGAAGATTGGGTGGATTAGTTGGAGATTTTAGAAACCAGAATAAATGCACATGCTGGTGGCGTCCAGATGGCCATCCTTCATGGTGAGTAATATGAGTATGCAACATGGATGGCCAAGGTATGAAGCACATGAGAGTGGTTGCACGCGCATCTAGTCTGCAGAGTCTTAAAGACTCTACAGTAGGCTGGATATTTCTCGCCCAGGGAGATAGCTGATAAATCTTATTAGAAATATTGATCATCACTGTCAAGTATATTTAAGACACTCCCACCCGAAAACAATCAATATCTCAATAGCAATAGCAAGTGGGCAGGTCCACCATAGAAAGAGAAATGTAAATAGGAATATAAATAGGAAGGGCATACATACATATTTGGGGGGACGCCTATACTCATTGAATGCTAGAGGTAGATCCTACCAGATCAGCGGGGAAGTCCGTTTCATCCGTCCTCCCTTAGGTGAAAGCGAATAGATCTGGGTTGGTGAAGGAGAAGTGAGAAGGGTGAATGCCTACTATAATTTTGGTGGAAGTGGGGAACTTTCGTCGGTACAGTGGGACTCCTTCTTTGCGATGGTTCTAGCTAGATTAAGGCCACATCTCCTACCATCACAGGGTTCATTCTTTCCTGACCAACGATAGGAGAAGGGCATTGGATAGGACAAATCAATGGACTTCCGTCTTGTCAATGCTACCCATTGGTTGTCGGACCTAGAACTTGCATTTCTATCACTTGTTGGACCTAGAACTTTCTTTTCTCTCCCTTGATTTGATTTTGATAGTAAAAGTAACCGTCATTGGTTTGTGGCGGGTCGTGTGCTTGTAGCGTTCTGGTTCTTCTAAAAAGAGAAACATCTTCATTTGGCATGTTTTATATGTAAAAAATCCAGTGGGTAGGGTTCTAGATAGATTCCTCATCTGGGTATCTGAGGGATGAAAATATTGACTTATACCCCCCTTGTGAAAAGTACTTGGTTGTCTGCACTTCATATGCTTGAGTATAACTAAGGGCTTCCTCTTGTGATTGGAAATAGCAAGAATGAAGTAATGAAGTAAGGAGAGCAGTAAAAAACCCGAGATAAGAAGCACATCTGAGCTAACTCTCTCCTAGAGTATTATAGTATAAATAGAATAGCACAATACGTCTCTCTGATGCCCGTGAATATAAAGACTTCTAAATCTAAATCTCTATCTCTATATAAATATATATATCTGATGCGTGGCCTATCTGAGTAGATAAAGTTCCTTATTTCTGTTTTCTAAACATAGTAGAGAGGCGTGAGTTCGAAAGAGGGTAAGTGAGATTTCCTTAAGGACCCCACCTAGCTAATTAAAGGCAGGTTTTGCCTCTGATGTGGAGCTAAGAAATGAAGGCATCCTATTGATTGCTCTCCTAGTCCTTAGTTATAAAAATGGCAGTGATGGTTGGATTTGGATAAAGAAGATTATAATATAAGAAGTGGAAGTATAGAGCGCCTTTCTGGCTGAGGGTTGCCTGAATCTGGGTTAGGTAGGATTCCTTTAGTAGCCATAAGTGTGAAAGATGGGAAGACTGTGTATGCCCATAATATGTGGAGGGAAACTAACTCTCCCAAGGTATAAAACACAACTAACTCTGAATGCACCCTGTATAAGTTTAAGCCCAATATTCGCTGCCCCTGACCAACCCTATGACTTAGCTGATGAAATAATGACTTAGCTAATGAAATCACTTCTATGACTGATGTATAGGTTTAAAGATTTGTAATATTTCTAGATTGAGGAGGGCATGTAAAGGAAACATCTTGTTAAAAATAAATATATAACTTATAGGGTTAAATTATGCATGATGGAGATGTGATTTACGGGAGTAAGAGAGCAATCCAAATAGGTTTAAATCTTTGTTTCATTTATTTCCAGTATATTTAAATTATTGCAACAATTACAATAATTTTTTACGAGGGAAAGAGAGCAGTCCAGATATGTTTAAAGCTTTGTAATATTCCCATATTGAGGAGGGAATGTAAAACAAACATCTTGTTAAAAATAAATATATACCTTATAGGGTTAAATTATGCATGCTAGAGATCTGATTTACGAGAAACAACTATTGACGTCTCCAACTTTCATTTTCAAAGGAGTCCGAGACCATGGATTACTTTCATCTTCACTGCAACATTTGAAAAACGAAGGCTCATAGTCGATTGGCTGGAAATTACTCAAAAATAAAAAAACAAGCTTCATGATGTCAAAATGAGGTAAATGAATGACTTAAACATTAAAAACACGCCCATTGATTATGTTGACAAATTGAAATACTATGATATCTCCATAGTAGAAGATCTTCATGAGTATTGTTCACTGAAAATAAGGTTATTAGGTCAATCTTTAGAACATAATCCTATCCAGCTGAACATGGATGTTGAATTTAGAATTTTTACCTCGTCGGGCATTCAATCAAGAGTCCTCATCATTTGAACAAGTGTGTGTACCATTTTACAGGCATAGCTTCTGCAATTACAAATGTGTAATATTATTTTCGTTAGTGAAGATCAAAAACCCCCTGAATAATCAATCCAGTGATGACATCTCGATATTTATGTACCTCATCTGGTTTGGAGTAAAATCCGTCGAGCTAGAATTGAATGTCGTTCCTTCCCTTTTATTTCCACTTCGATGATGAAGAGTTAGTATAACTGAAAGAAACTGTAAGCGGAGAGAATAAACTAATGAAATTCCATAAAATCTAGAGGACTATCACTTACTTCAACAATGGGAACCATATGTACCAACACATGGCCGAAGATTCCCATGAACCTCGACAAATGTTCACCATTGCATCCCATTATATACCACCTACGATACTGCATGAGATATGAGGCTCATGAACCTCGAAAAATGTTCACTACTGCATCCTGGTTCCTGTAGCGGTATACAATCTAAACCTCACCCTCCTACACATGGAGTTATTGAATTTATAAGTGTCGATCCCACCGGGGCCCTTGTAAAACACTTGGCTTCTTCTCTTTTCACTACAATTATACTGCTATATTGGAGTTCTGCAAGTAGCAGAATAAATAATTTTTTATTGGCTTTTGTTTTAGGAGGGAAAAAAATATGAGTCGTGGTTAGGGGTGAAATGCCACTCGAACCCAAAGCTAGATGGGTTGTGTTTCCATCGATTAAAAGGGAAACATAATGAAATGGCCTAGTTAAGTAATAAGAAAATCCACTTCTGTGCCCCTAGTCAAACTCCCATGCCTGCGTCTGGTTTCTCTAGTCAAATGCTCCATGAAAACCAGGTGATCATAAGGTGAACATTGTTGATTAATGCACCTTCAATCCCTTCCTTCGATGTAAGAACTCATGATTTGTATGCATAAGTGAGGTGGATGTTTTTAGCAGCTACTCTTTTTGCAATGGCGTTGAGCCACCATCTTGATAAGCCCTCTCAGCCATAGGAGCTCGACTTTGGTTATCCGCAACTATGGTGCGACAAGACCCCCTTTCTCTATTTCTTCCTAGGTGAAGAGATGCTTGGAGCTTCAGAATATTTCACCATTCGAGGAAGTTTTAAAGCGCTTTGGTAGAAACACGTTAAACATATGGTTTTCACATATATAATCTCAAAAGGTTATAGATCTAAAGATACCTAATAATTGCACAACCGTGGTTGCAAGCACTAATTAATCCTGCAACCCCCTTATAAGAAGTATAAAAGGGTGGGAGTAAATAGATACCATCTATATAGAAAATGGTTTCTTCTTCCCTTCAATTTTGTTGGTTATTTCCCTCTCATAATTCTGTGCTGAAGTAACATTGCAGAGGATCTCATTTATTTGTAGCAGTAGACACCTAAATGTTGCAAGGTAGTAATCTTCTACATTCCCTCAAAGGAAAATCAGAGGTTGTCTTCTAACATGCATTCACAAAAGATTTAGTTGACTTAGAAGTTAGGACCAATTAGGAATCAATGAACTTTATTGTTCCAAATTCCATTATAAGATTTTAATTCTTCTATAACAATGCATCCAAACTGGGATGCCTTTTATCTTTTCAGTGGTTGTATTATATGAGTTCATGGAGGATCATTCAACAAAGATATCCCTGGATGGATGGTTTTTGGCGAACAAATATATCTCTTGTTTATTTAATACATTTATGTTAGTAGTTGTCAGGTCAATGTTTTATGTGTGTTTTCACTGTCAGCAAAACATAGCACTCAAGGAATCATAAGAAATATTGTGGTTAGTTATAAACTTATATATTTTATTTCCCTTTAAAAGTAATACTTAAAGTTACTCAGTTAAATAAATTTTTTCCTTCGCCGTAGATTCTAGAATTATATATCTATTTTTTGTGGCTATGTGTAAATCTTTGTATTTTTTGTTTTGATATGAAGGAAACTCATGGAAGGACTAAGGTTGATTTTCATAGAATTGACGAGAATCTGTCTACATCCTTAATGAACTTTACTACTCTGGATTGTTGTTATATGTGAATTTCTAAAGGTAAATTTGTTGACTTTTTATGGGATTTTAAATTTTTAATAGATCATTTAGAGAACTAGGATTTTATGCCATTGCAAATTGTTTGGAAATCAATAATGCTTGTGGTTTTTATATTTGATGATTAGTGCTTACATATTTGTAAACTGTGGTGTAAACATTTTCCTTCTTTCCAATTCTGTTTGGTGTATTGTATAACACATAAATACATCCTATCTAGCAACCATTGTTGTAACCAAAACAAAGAATAATAAAAATAAAGAGTCAAAAACTGAGAAAATAGTGGGTGCACTTGCACACCCAAGGGTGGATTTCACTTGCAAATCCTAGCAATGGAGGAAGACTTCCCCAATAAATTGGTTGACGTTGTGAAATCACAACATGCAAACAAGAAATTGACTACATTGCATCAATTACATAAAAATACTCGTAGAATAGGAGCCTCTATATCTTTACACGCATGATAAGGTTTTGAAGCTTCAACCAACAATGAGAATGGAATGTATATATAATCTATAAATACCAAATACTTCCTAGACTTAATCCTTTTGTTTCCAACACCTCTTTCTCTATCTGTCTATCCTAGGTATCAAATACAAAATAAAAGCAACTAAATCCACCCTCCCGGGCAGATCCTCGAGTGGACTTGTACGTAAGTTGGTGGAAAGGCTAAAGGTCAGAGTTATGGTGAATGATTCTCACCCCTGGCAGAATACTCATAGTGGGAAGAATCAAAATAAGCTAGCTCCTCAAACTCCTTCCTCCCAAATTTCAAAGACTAGAAGGTTGTAATGAAGCTATTTGTGTGGTTCATATCATGTAATGAATTCATAACATTTCCTCTCCCTTACTCCCACTAGACTCTCCTCGGGGGG
>WSFP011500749.1:0-13887 GCA_009831015.1 Picea engelmannii | reverse complement strand
AGTACAGGAAAGGCTAAGGATCATTTCAAAGAAAAATAAGACTAACCCTTTGTTACAGTTGTAGAAGACCAAGACATCTTGCTAAGGAATGCCCTGGTAGAAGACCTGGTTATCTTTGTTGTAAAGCCACAGATCATGAAGTTTTAGATTTCTCTAGAATGATTTCTAAGCTCGAAAGAATGAATATGAGACAAGAAAACCCTAACCGAGGTCAAGAAACTGAGACCATGATAGAACCCCCCAAAAAATCAGAGAATGTCTTGCTACAAATGAAAGAGACCCTGAATGATCACAAAAATATCAACTTATCAGAGATATTCCAAGAAAAAGACTGCATAGATGCAAGAACAGGAGACTTCGACATTGATTGTGTTCTGGATGAAGAAAAATAGGTAAATATCATGATAGAAAGAACTTGGGAAACTGTAGGAAAGCTTGATATGATTCCTTCATTGGGAGGAATAAGATTATTTAGAGGAAAGATGATAACCCTATGTGTAAGACTCACCCAGATATCTATGAGTGCTCATGGAACCTCCATAGAGGAAGATTTTGAGATTGTTAAATTTATTGAGAACAACGCCCCATTTTCTATATTACTAAGAAAACTTTGGATTGAAAAGGATTAGGCTAGAAGAAAAGAAGAGGAAGTCTTAGAGTAGAAGAAGCAAGAATTAAAAGATTTTATGACTAGGAGGATAACACACTTGATTGAAGAACAAGAGAATAGAACGAAGCTACTTAGAACCAAAAACTTGGATGTCGAAGTTGAAAGAATACAAGCAGACTCACAGATGAGTAGAACACCTACCCCAGATAGAGAAGATGTATTACTCTATGACCCTATGAAAGGATCTCAACAATGCGAAGTTACTATGCCAAAAGGAGATAATACTCTGAATGGAAAGAGGAATACCAAGACGAAGATCACTGGGAAGAAGGATAGAAATCTCAGTAAGAAGAGATCAAAGATAGAAAGGTTACAGAAGGTTCTAGAGGGGACTTCGCAGAAGCAAGGTTTGCAAGACTGGAACTTTGCTAGGATATCAGAAAAACACAACATGGCACTTTGCCATGGAGAAGCAACATATCTGTTGGAAGCATTATAACCGACGACCTGAACGGTTTGAACAACAGTAATGACCTGAAGACTCACCACTAGACTGTTGGGATCGCACTGCAACAGCCAAGACCGCATTGATGAAGGCCTATCATTCGTTGGAGAGATCCGTTACATCGTGTCTACTTAGTCCATCAACTGTTGCACCAAGAACACTTTTGTGAATTGTATCCAAGCCAACTCATTGCTACCACACTGTGTTTATTGACATCGACACCTGTTCCATCACCTTGCGCACTCATTCGTCCACCCGAGTTATTTGATCTAAGCATGTATGTCGGATGAACTTAGTGCAATAGAGAAATCCATCTAAGAAGTTCTCATCGATCTCATGGCCGAAAAAGTAATGTCCGCAGGTATTCAAGCGTCATCAATGAGAGGAGTGCAAGACTCTCCGTCAAATTCTCACGGATCCAGATCGTTTCGACCGACAGGAGAGAAGAGAACCAGGCACATAGATGACCTAGCGAACGCGAAGCTAATCCTGACCATCCTACCCGACTATATCCTGCCTCTGTGTGGCGCTGTGAGTTGTGACAGTGTCCCGAGAGACTTTGATTATACCTTGGTTACTGCGTACCTCTCCAAGGGGATACATGTCGTTAGAGAACAACAGGATAAGATCGCGACGTTGAAGTTCAACGAATTCAACCTAGGAGACTACAAGAACCATAGTATGCTCGCTCCTTACAAATACTTGACCAGGATGAAGGGGAAGAACTCAAAATTAATTCCCCAACTATGGACTATGAACCTTGCGTAGTCCACCCTCTTGAATGTAATGAAGATTCCCCACTTTGGAAGGCATCAAAAGGTTAATGCATGTGTTAAGCTCCCGCTCTCATGTTACCATGGAGGCTACCTATGGCTATACAGACACATCACAATCGATCTAATGTTGATCCATAGGATCATCGGATTGAGCATGCATTGACCCGACCCACAGGACTTCTACCCAGGGAAAGGCTACAGATCACACACTGGCACAGAAAATCAAAGACACATATGGAAATGTAGAAAAGGGAATGTGAGGCTACAAGGTAGCTTCCATCTAGAATGGCACAGTGCACCTGGATTGCCAACTGATCACAAGAAATCTTGTGAGAAAGAACCGACCTACACAGGTCACAGGATTCGTTATTGACCTCGTCGGGAAATGTGTAGGACTCTAGATGAACTGGGTGAAGCACTTGGTCAATCAGCTGGAATTAGACTGTTGCAAAGCTCAGGATCAAAGCTATGAGTTCCACTTTAGCTGGCTCCTGATCCTCATCGCATTTACCACTTGGGAAATACCAAAAGGTGTAACCTTCCCGGACATCGAGTCGCTCGAGCCACTCGCTGCGAAGTTCACCATGCTCCAGTACTCGAGCGGTATGGGAAAATAGTGGCAGTCGAACACGATCTTTCATACATATTATCTCCAACTAGAGAGGGATATCGAAACTATACCTCACATCATGCCAAACACCCTGCATCGGTTCCAACCCCTCATGAAGTTTCGTGCAGATCAACACTTAATTTATATCACTGCGCACACAAATGAGCATAAAGACGAGCTTCATTCATACTACAAGATCACAGAGGAGGACCTCGAAGAGATAACCGAGGACTGGTCTGCAGAGCTCCTCATACCCACCTACCCCGCAAAAATTTAAGACCCTGAACTAATCAACAACCTTGAGACACTCATGAAGCAAAGGATACTCCTGGACCCAGCAGAAGGAAGAAGACCGAAGAGGTCCAAAACTTGAGCAGCGCATCGAAAGAAACTCCTTCAATATCACCTAGCCAAGGGGGTGATGACGAAGAATATCAAGAAGAGACCAACGGAAAAGAAGATCAATAGAAGAAAGGAAAAGTAACACTGCCTAGGGATCCTATTGATGAGGATGATCCCTTGAAGAAAAGGAAGGTTTCCCCCATGAAACCCACTTCCTAAATGAAATCTAGAGCCACCTTGACAAAGATGCAGACTGTGATCATTGTAGATGACTCAGACTTCATCATCGCAGCTCTAGCAGATGCCTCGCAGGACATCTTACAGAAACATGAAAGCAAGTGGGAGGAGATGTACGATAGGATCGAGGTTGAACTGGTTCATAGTGTGAACAAGGTGCCTTTTAGGGCATTTCCTATCCCTTGACCAACCTCCAAGCTATATTTCGCTCAAATATTAGTGTCAAATCATGTTAGGGTTCGGACTGGAAGTGGTTGAGAGGTCAACAATATTAATAAATGCATCGTTTATGAGAAGTGCATGGATTTGCTTGTAGACAATCACGCATCTTGCACATTTCATGCACAGTGCACGCTTAGGGTTTTGTTAGCCTGCACATACTACACATAGTGTGTGCGCTTCCTTTGGTGAATTTGTGCACTTTAATTTTTTGAGCCAAGTGTATAGTTTTATTCCTTTTTAATGGATTTTGATGTTGTAGGTGGACTAATTTCTACTGGCATTGATTTCTTTCTTCAACCATTATGTGCAATGTTGCGGACGATTTCTCAGTGATAATAGATTCCCCCTGATGTGTGAGGTTAGGAGAATACATATATCCGAAATACACCAATGTTTCTTTTGCTGAGAGTGCCATTGTAAGGAAGAGTGAAGAGAGGAACTGCAAGAGAGATCTGTCGGAGGGAGAGGGAAAACTTTGGGAACCAAACATTTATCTAGGAAAATAAAATATGTATACAAATGAGGCGAGCATGCTTCATGCTCGTGTCATGAAACCAAAATGTGGGACTATAACTAAAGATGTATGATGGTGTAGATAACTGTAGCACCCTCAGGGGGCGTTTGATAACGATAGATGATAGTTATGAATGGTGAGATTTCTCTGAAGCAAGTAAAGGACGATGGTAATATGTGTTGATGAATTGTAGGCATTGATGGCCTAACAAATTCAGAGGTCTTTGACTGGTATAGAAAGATGCAATGATTGCATAGTAAGAACCACCTTAACATGAGATTTTGTTGAAGTAAAATGTTATGGGGGTCAATGGAATAAAAAAGCGATGATGACTCTCTCTGTGTCATCTACGACTCCTCATTGAAAATTTAATGAGAGTCAAGATATTTCCTCCCTTCTGGAAACTGTACTGATGTCGACATGAAGGGAGAGACGACATCAAGAAGAAAAGGGATTCTTGAAATCCATTGAGTAATGGGTGATATCGGGTACCGATGGGTAACATGGACAAAGTCATGAAATTATGGGACTCAAGACTGCCCTTGGTTGGGGTGTTGAGGGATGATTGGAAACAACCGTAAAACTAGATCTAGCATGAGGGGGATGACTAGATATGTGCCGGAGGCTAATAAAGTGGGAAAACTCGGAGATAGTGGGTACATGAATTTGGGATACTTGAGGTTTGTTAATTATTTTGATGTTGGCCCTTGACCAAGTTTTGAGGATCCTTGGTCATGTTTGACCTACTTTTGGGACTTGGATAGGCTGTTGAAGGCGGAGCGCAAGTCAGTGCGGAGTTCATGGGATCTTGGTACATTTTTAGGGATTTTTGGGTTTTGGGCTTATGTAACGGGTATGGGGATATCGGCCCATGGGTTTACCCATGTTTAGGCCCTTTTTGCAACATATAAATAGAAATCTAGGCGATGTAGGAAGTAAGTTTGATCTATGTGATCGAAGAGAGGCTAGACACTATGCTAAGTGCAATTTGTAAGTGATTTGTGCATGCTATGTTGAGAACTTACAGAGCTAAGTGAAAGTGATTGTAAGAGACTGTGAAGAGGCTTTGTGTTGTAACTCAGGGAAGGAGGATCTAGCGGAGTGCACACAGATCTCCTATCCTCTGTAGAGTAATATAGCATGGCTCCGTGCATGTAGAAAATTGAGAGAAAGAAATAAAGAAGAAGAGTTGGTGGGCGTAGCCCTAGGGTGGGGGTGAACCATGTATATCCTGTGTTGTGGCTTCTTTGTGCTTTATGGTTGTTCTCTTGTTTATGTAATTAAATGCTTAGTGCAATGATATATTCTAAGGAGAATCTAATATGATAGCTTTGTGCTGAATAATGTGAATGAATGCTAGATCTAATCTATGTTGGTATGCTTATTTCTTGAATCTATTGGATCTATGTGAATATTGAGATGATCTATTGTTAGGGTTTAGTTGTGCGCTGTAAACTAAGATTGAATATTAATGAACTATAACTGTTAAGTGCCCTGTTAAGTTGTTACAATCATAGATCTGTGTCCCAGGAAAGGTTGCATACATCTGAGTCCTGCAACCACCCCTGCCTCTACCTCGGGTGAGACTTCATTTTCTTCGCAGGTGTTGCGAAAAGGGATGGTAGTTAGGGTTTTGTTGGTGCATTGTTGTAGTCTGTAAACCTGGTTCTACCCCTATTCCAATAGTTGATATGAAAAAAGGGTGGATTCCCCAACCAAGGGCGACATGGGTTTCTTTTCCAGGTAAAAGAAGGCCATCGAGGATGACGACTAAAAAATCTGTGTATATGCTGGAAACAAGGGCTTTATACAATTACCAAAGAAATAAAGAATAATTTGGGTTGCGTATACAAATACAGAAATAGGTTCCCCAGTGAAAGATGGCTTGGCCTATTAGAGAACAATTTTGTGAAAGAGAATTGGAGGAGGGTGGGGGTCCCATGGGTGGGTTTTTGTATTAGGTAAGTGGATGGAGGACAATCTGTAGATGGGAAAACTGATGGTGGATGAGATGGAGGGTTAATGAAACTGCTGGGGTGCAGTCAATAGAACCAAGTGAAAGATGATATGACATGGGGAGTCCATTGGGAAGGTTAGCAATATGATAAGAAGAAGTATGTGATTCATTCTCAGAAGTACAAAATACTATCGGGACTCCCAATCTTAGGGGGTGAAATCAACATGAGTGTCAAGTTTCCAAGAGGAACTATGAATGGGACAACTCATGTGGGGGAGAGTGCTACCGGTTGACAATACCAAAAGGTAGCAGCGGTAAAGATATTGCAGAGCTATATGTAGGGACCCTAAAGGAAAATGTCAAAGGGTGTGACTGGGATATGTAATTATTTACAGAGGGAGTAATTACATGCCAGTGTCGAACATATACCTGAAGGGGTGGTAAGCTTGCTGAACAAGTACTTGCACACAAAAAACCAAATACCCGACGTGAACAATATCTGATGATAAAGAATATATAACAATTATTTGATTAAAACTGAACGTGAGCATGCGTACCTAAACATGGCATGATAAAAATGCTCCTTCGAGAAAAAGTACAAATGATAACTCGAGGAATGTGAATGTGTAGATGGATGGATCAGGATCTCATGGCTGAGAATGGATAAGAAAACGGAGGCTCTCAGCTCCTGTAATAGAATGTGGAAGTTGGGAAAAAGGGCCTATATATGGATGGTGGGCCCATAATGCCACCTCATTTGAACCTGACACTATTGCTGATCTGGCGAGAGAGTTGTGAGGTGATTTGGATATTACAGGAGTGTGAGGCTATCAATCTAGGATTTGCGAGAGACATGTTAGTGACCTCCTACATTGTGTGAATTTGATAGATGTGAGGTAGGGGCTATACAAAGGACCATACAGGGGTTTTTAAGGGTAGGGGCCCACTAGTGTGTGGGAAAAAGGGCAATACCCACACATGTGTGCGTGGGTAAAACCCGATTTCCTTCACATTATGTGCGGGTTTTTTCCTAACAGTCGCGCACTGAGGAATGTGCTATTGTGGTGAGGAAACTAGTGGATAATGTGTGGCTTTGTCGGAGACAGCCATGCATATGCATGCGTTGGTGGGAAAATAGGTGCGCATTGGATGCACACTTGTAAGAGTGACAACTGCACACCTATGCGTAGTTGTGGGTGTGACAATTGCGCATTAGTGTGCAACTGTTTGAAGAACAGTCGCGCATACATGCACAATTGGATGGGGGAAATCTGCACACTATGTGCAGGCTCAGGGGTGGATTACTTTGTGATGTTGATTATTTTTTATGTATGATGTGGCTGATCAGGTGTTCTTGGGTGAATGCAGGTGATCAATAGAGTTGAGTATGATGCTAGTCCAATGGCGAGAGCGAGACTGGGACTGATTGAGAGAGGTTGTGAGGGAGAAACTTGGAGTATGAAAACACTTAGCAGCCTATGGGTTTCTCAAGTTTTTGGATTGTCTTATGATACGGTCGTAGGATTTCATACTCCAGTTTTTTATTAGGATGTGGAGCACTGATCTGTAATGCTTTGTGGTGAGGGGGCAGTAGCTAACGTTCTCTGCGGTAAAGGACGTCTACTTTTTGATAGGGCTCCCATTCTGTGGGAGGGCACTAGTTGTTGATCCCCATATGCCAGGGGAGGATAGGGTGGAGACCATCACGACTCGACATTGTTCCGGGTCAAATCCTATGTTGGGTTCAGTCACACGGATTGAGTCCATATATGACTTGTTGATCGTGTGTATAGTGACCATGGTGGTGAGGATCAATGGATCCTTGGGACTCAACGAATCATAGGTGGTCAACTAAGGGTGGTTGAGGAGGTCTTGGACATAGACCTATTTGCATGGGGTGTGTTGATTCATAACCAGATGGTGTCGCGGATGAACCGATGTCGGCATGTCGATTCCAGTGATTTTTCATTCTAGTAAGTTTTGGTGGCCTAGTTTTTGGGGAGGATGCCTCTATTATGCCTGGAGATTCTAATGGAGCCAGCGTTGCGACAAGAGCTGCGATTGATGCGGTGGACACATGTATTGGCTCGACATGGAGGAGGGGAGGGTGGTAATTACTTCATGACCATGGTTGATTGAGTGTGGTGACAAATGCCACAATTGATTCTCTGATATCCATACGCTGGTATGGATTACAGACAAGACCCTGACATGGTACTACCTCCTGAGGAGGACTGGGACCATAAAGCTATGTGTGTTATCTATTTTTGTGATTTTGGTAGATAACATTGATCATACATTTATATGGATGTTGATACTATATCTGTGTTTTTTTTAGATGTTGGACCTCAGGGTCGAGAGGCAGAGGTCATCCGGGAGCCGGCTTGACAAGATCCTGCAGAGCCAAGGGCTTGACAGAGGCACTAATGAGTTGATGTCGGTGTCAGGTCGTCTAAAGAGCGACATGGAGACGTTGAGGATGTGCTAAAGGATCTGCGTCGATGGTTTGAGAGGGTCCTTCAGGGGGTGCCAGAGGGCGTATGGTCCCATATCCAAGATGACGAGGTCCTGGACTAGTGTGTGGGGGTACCGACGGAGTGGCCGGGGTTGATCCACAGGGTAGCAGTTGTGGGGGAAGCTATGACTGGTCGGCTGCTTCCTGGAGCTGGAGGGCCCCTAGCTGGTGGGGCACCTCCGATTGATAGAGGACCTGTGGGGGGGGATTTGTAGGGGCATCTTGAGTGTTGATTTGATATGTATGGGTTTGGGGGACCGATTTTGTATAGGCTATTTGATACTCAATTTTGTACTCATAGGGATGATGGGACCCATGAGCCTATGGGCAGTTGTATATATATATTTTTTGTAATAGCTTGATGACCTTTATGATATATATGATGGATATAGTGATCATTCTTGTCTTTATGTTTTGTTTTTATGATTTATCATGTATATTTCTATCTTTTGACAAATGTATGATGCTGTGTATATGATGTTTTTAATGTGATAAATGCCAATCCAATACTAGGTTAGCCATGTGATCTGCTAGTTGATTGAGGTTTCTTGGAATATGTGTAAATGTGATGGTATCAAAGTTGGCAGATAGGAGTCTAACTTGAAGGTATTTGCGGAAGAGGAAAATATCGTGAAAATGATACACATTACTGAGCTACAGGATGACAAGCTAGGAATATAATAGAACGCTAAGGTGAAGAATGTGGCAGTGACTAGCCTCCATGAGGAGACCAATGATGATGTCATATTAGAATTGGTTGTTGGTGGATGGGCCTAAGCATATGCCACTGGAATGGAGTAGTATATTTGAGGGGGTATAGAGAGCCCAAGTGACCGAAGTGAGATTATGGGTCCAACGACTGTCACCGTCAACGTAAACGATCTGGTAGGATGATGGATGATGCATCTATCAATAACATGGGTGATAGATCAGACATGAGGAGCGATGACTGTAAATAAGAATAAAAAAATCTAAAAAAATGTACAAAGATAAACCTAAGGTAGGGTGGCTACGCTTAGGCTTAAAAATTCTTCAAGTACAACCTGTTGACGAGTTCTTTGAGAGGGTATCCTTAAGGAGAGGTCAATATGCAGGCACCTTTAGTGAGGAAATGTTGGATGATGAAGGGGAAATGCCATAATGACTCAAATTTCCCATGACCGAGAGTATCGTGGAAGATATCATAGGCTAAAACGAGATCACCTTCGTTGAATGAGCGAAGATTGACATGGCGGTCGTAGGTGGATTTGGACCATTTTTTATCTGCCTCATTGTGTTGTAATGAAGAGCAAAAGTATTCATCAAGTGATTCTAAGGTCAGCAGGTGCTGCTCCATTGGAGCAGTGTCGGGTAAGAGGTCAATGGTAGTGCGTAATGTTGGGATTTCACACTCGATAGGGAGGGTGGATTTGATCCCATGGATGAGGTGGAATAATGTAAAACTAGTGGCAATTTTGACTGTCATGCAATAATCCCATAAAGTGGAAAACAACATATGATGCGAGTTGGTCTTATGTTTGTTGACGATGCATTGTAGCATGGTTTTGGGGAATTTATTGACAACCTCAACCTGTCCATTGGAGTGAGGGTAGTATGGGGAGAAAAACTCATGGGCGAAGCCTAGCTTTGAGGAGAGTTCAGTAAAGAGCTCGTTCTCAAAATGTTTACCATGATCAGAAACTAACTATTGGGGGAATCCGAACCGGGTAATGACATTGTTGAAGAAAAAATGCGCTGCTATGTTAGAACTGTTGTTAAATGTGGGCATGGATTTGACCCATTTGGTAAAGTAATCCACTACCATGACAATGTACTTGTGTCCATTACTGGATGGAGGACAATAAGTCATTAAATCTATGCCCCATTTACAAAAGGGGCCGACTGTGATGAATGCATGTAGAAGAGCTTGTGTTTGTTTGCATAAAGCTAGCATTTATCGCATCGGTTGACAACGTGGATGCAGTCATGAAAAAAAGTGGGCCAGAAGTATCCTTCTCGAATGATTTTTTGAGCGGTATAAATAACCGAGAGGTGACCACCGCAAGCGTCGTTGTGGAAATCATTCAAGACTTTGTCGGCTTCGTCGATGGTAAGACATCTCCGAAGGATTGTATCGACCCCGCTTCGGTAAAGAATGTCTCTGATGAGGAGGTATTGGGGGGCCTGATGGCGAATGCGTCGTTGGTCATCGCGAGAGAGGTGAGACCCAAACTTCTGTGTACGAAGGTAGATGAGTAGGTATCTATACCAGGGGTCATATGAGGAGATGAAGAAGTGGCGTTCATCGGGGAAATCCTCATTGATGGGGGAAGCTTTGGCGTCTGAGGGAAAAGTCGTAATGAGTTCGGCTAGGACAAGAGCTTTATTTATTTTGGGAGTAGAGAAATATAGATAATATTTCCAGAGGATAATGATCAATCGGGAAAATTTTTCCTTGATAATAAGCAAGTACTGCATGGAGTTGGAATCTGCTATGACTTTGGTTGTTCAAAGCAGAATGTAATGCCGTAGTTTTTGGACTGCGAGGATAATTGCTAACGTGAGTTTTTCATCATGATTATACTTTAAGGGTGGTCTTGAAAGGTTTTTACTAATGTAGTAAATCAAATGTTCATGCCCATAATCCCCTAATTGCATGAGGAATCCAATGAATGAAACAACAAAGGCTAATAAGTAGAGGATGTAATCGTGATCATAGTCTGGGGGACTAATCAAAGGGGAACTGGATAGAGAGGATTTTAAATCATCAAAATTTGTTTGAGCACGTTCGTCCCATCAAAGTGGGATATCATGGAACAATAGGCAGAGAAAACCGTGTGTGCGAGTGGCGTAGTCTGGGACAAAGTGACATAAAAAGTTGGCTTTGCGTTGTAGGATCTACAGTTGGCATAAATTATTAGGTGGTGAAATTTATGTGATAGCTTGGACCTTGAGGGGGTCCATAGTGATGTTGTGTTGGGAGACAATGAATCCAAGGAGGCGCCTAACAATAATGCAAAAGACACACTTGAGAGGGTTCAAGCAGATATTATATTGGCGACATCGTTGGAAAATGATGCTTAAGTTATCTAAATGCTGGGTTCGCTTTTTGGATCGAGCAATGAGGTCATCTAAGTAAGCAAGAATGATGAGAAAAAGATCATGAAAGACGTAGGTCATGGCCCCTTGGAAAGTAACATCGACATTTTTGAGTCCAAAGGGCATGACACGATAAGCAAAGGTAGCCCAAGGGGTTGTAAAAGTGGTTTTGTACTGATCTGTCGGGTGGATCTGAATTTGATTGTATCTAGAGAACCCATCCATGAAGGATAATGACTCGTGGCTAACACAATCATCAATTATTTGGTCGATGAAAGGGGGTGGGAAGTTGTCTTTGGTACAAGCATGATTGAGGTTGTGAAAGTCTGTGCAGACGCTAATAGTTCCCTATTTTTGGTTAACGGGGACGAGGTTGGAGACCCAACAAGTGTCAATTTCAGGGTAAATGAACCCAACAACGTGAAACTTGTCAATTTTGGCTTTGATAGTCACAAATTTGGATGGGTGTAGGGGGCGTTTCTTTTGGAGAACATGAGTGATATCCGGCCATGTGTCGATTCGATGTTCGATTATAGAAGGATCAAGGCTAGGCATCTCTGTATATGACTAGAAAAAATATCTCGGTATTCCTGAAAGAGAGCTTTGTAAGAAATGATTTCTTTAGGGGAGCATGTGACATCGATGGTGATCTCTTCTGTAATTCTTGGTTTAATGGAAATGCCAATTTTGATTGTGGGGGAGATGTTGGACATGTTTCCTTCTTCAAAAGCATCAGGGGCAGGGATATGGTTTTTGAACTAGTCAGTATGCCCTAGAGGAATGAAATCCTTGGGTTCGATTGTGCATAGTGAGGCTTAATAAAAAGGGTGAAAGACCTCTTGTGAGAGAAAAAGTTCTCGATGATGGAGTGCATTCCAAGGGCAATCAGTTCCTCCAAGATATATTTTTTGCAGTGAAAAATGCAATAATCCAGGGGATCCTAGGAGAGGGTAGGAAGAACTGGCAATGGAGAAGTGTTATTGTCCTCAAGGGGTGAGGACGTAGAAGGGATATCATGTGTGGGGTGTGATGGCTCGGTTGACATAAACCAAATGTCAAGACATTATGGATGATATCTCAGTCACTCAAGGATTGACAACAAAATATAATGAATGCCAATAATGTAAGCAACAATAGGGAGTGCCTAAGAGGGCTCATGCCGAGATGTGTGGCGTACTGCAGCTAATGTTTGACAGAATTGAGGTAGAGTTGGGAAATGATGAGTGTAATGGCCATATTCTGAGCACATGGCACACAAAAAATTGGTTTGTAACCCTTTCTTGCATGTGGTTGAGGACTCTGTAGTAGCGGTGGATGTACTTGGTGGAGTGGCAAGCAATGGGGTTTCTTTAGGGAGCTGGATAAGAATGCGTAACTCAGGGAGAGTAGGACATATGTTGGTGGGGTGACCTTCTCTTTCGCATAGTGCACAAGGGGATTGAGCTTGAGGAGGGGGTGGAGCTATGGGCTCACTCTTCCTTTGTTTACCCCCTGTGGTGGTGGTGTTGCTGCTAGTCGGGGGTGGGGGTGGTGTGGTAGGAGCCTGCACTAGGATCTGCATCAGTAATCCCTCTGTCTGAGGAGGGAGAGATGGTGTAGAAACCATGGAGGGTGGATGGAGATACCATACATGGATGGAAAGAACTATTTTGGGAAGGGTGAGGGTAGAAGCTACCTTAACTACTTGGATTCTAGGTGGGGGGTAGAAAAAATGGATTTGGGTAATGTCTTGGGGGACTATTTCCCAAAACGAGATTTTCCCTCAAAGGCGTAGAAAATACGGGAAAAGTGGTGTAACGTCCCTGACCACCGACCCCTATCAAGTAACGCTACCCAAAAAACCTCAACCTTTCCTTTACTTCTCTGATACCATTTCTGTGACATTCCCGACCTTAAACAGCAGGCCAGGCCATGCAACCGAGTAACTTTGCAGAAATAATCACATATAAAACTTAACTAGAAGATAGAGATAGCATATGGTATTCCCACTTATAAATATATATCTATCTAATTCAATTAAACATATGTCAGTACTCTACTCATACACATGTTCATGCAGAAGCAACATTTAACACATACATGCAATATATATATATATATATATATATATATATATATATATATACATGCATTACTCATTAATTATAATGCAAATACAAATACAATGAACATAGAATTGGTACTTATATTTTAATAGATGAACATTAACTGCGTCCAAACCTTCCACGAACCTCCCAACCTTAGACCACGCTGCCCATCACGCTCAAAAGTGGGTCACCCTCGAGTTGGGACTAAACTCCACCGTGCAAGGGAATTCTAGGCTTGGCAAGGACAATAAGGAAGTTGCACAGAACAACATGAAGGATCTTTTATCCCAAGAGCCACTTACGCCCACAACCCACAGACCCTCATTCCCCACATGCCTGCTCCACACCATGAGGTTACACCTTCACTAATACAATTCCATCGACTACAACACCTCCCTTACCTTGGGCTTCAATAACATGATGGACCATAAGTC
>WSFP011500748.1:0-13887 GCA_009831015.1 Picea engelmannii | reverse complement strand
TCACGATATGTATTAATTTCATGTACAACGATATTTGGATCAATTCCAGGCATCTCTTTGTAACTCCAGGAAAATACATCACATAATTCTTGGAAAAGGGCCTTGTAAGTTTGGATCGCATCGGGAGAACATGAGGCACATAGGTGAAATTTTTCAATAATTCCAAGCTTAATCAAAATATCTAAAGGTATGGTTGGTGAAATATTTCCCAAGTTTCCTTCATACAAAACATCACATGTTGATTCAAAAACTGGAGGGAAATTAATAACTATGGATGGAGTCAAAATCCGTCGATAACTCTCGATAGTCTCAAGTTCTAGGAAGAGGATAGAACGATGATTTCCATCATCCCATGGTGTGTCTTCCATAGACATAACTGCCATGATTGTTTCATTAGTGTTAAAGATCATGTGAAATGGATCAGGAGACGTATCAAAGAAAGAGTGAGGAGAAGGAGATGTCGATTGAATAGCCTATTAAGCTAATTCAACCGGACTTAGTGGCATTTGGTCGCCATAACGAGGACATTCTTCCAAGCTAGGTACTATCCAAGGGTCATAGGACTCATGGATTTTTCCAACACTGGTCAAAATCATGTTAATAGAAGCGAAAAGAGGAGGAGGAACATTAGGTGGTGGAATGGGGAAGGTGTCCATTAACGATGAATTTTTCAAAAGACCCACACTGACATTCTCGTAACCAGGAGGTGTTTTTTCTATGAATGGAACATTACTAGCACACAAATCAAAACTAAAAAAGGTGAGTTTATCTACCGTAATGAATTTACCTTGGTGAGTTAAACATATCACACAGAAAAGAGTAGAAACAATTGTGTGCATAGCATCAATCCAACTACGACCAAGTAAGAGGTTGTAATCTAGAGGTGCATCAAACACCTCAACCTCAACAGTAACTGATTTTCCTTCTAACACAATATTTAATGTAGGAAGAACACCATAAGGTTTATACCATGTACCATTACAATATTTTAATGTGTTATGTGACTCGGTAAGGGTAGGAGAGCCAATGGATTTCCAACAGGTGACAGACATGACGCAAGTTGAATCCTTTTCATCAACAACTATTCGACAAATATTCTTTGTTTCCACTATTAGTTGTATTTGAAAAGCTAATTGATGAGGGAGTCTTGGGATGTGATCCTCAAAGTCAAAGATTATCAAATTCGTATCAGTAGGATTGATTCCACCAATAGCCTTTAACAGTGCCTTCCATTGAGTAGGTAAACTTTGAAGGACTTCGAGAGCCGACATCGCAGATGGTGCCTGTGCAAGATCTTCTACAACACTGTAGTTTTGAGCTGCACGTGCATGTGGGTTAAATGATGACTTATGAACGATGTCCTTAGGAGGTGTACAAATGACTGTATTAATATTAGGTCATTCGAGATGAAGATGACCATTGGGAGGCGGAGCCGATGGAGGAGGTTGATCATCAACTTTTTCTTTAGAAGGAGAATAATCTTTGGTTCGAGTAGTGACTACAACTTCATTTTTCTTGGATTCACCAATACACATAAGCACATAAGAGTTGGTAGAGGGAAAAGGTTGGTCATGAATAACCAGTTGGGTCTGCTGTTGAGAAGGAAAAGGTTGTGAGAAAATGACAGGCGTAGGGGGAGTCCCAGTTCCTTGGAGGAATCGAGTAACTTCTGCACGTCTCAGAAAATCTTTCATGTAATGGTCCTCACCACAAATAAGGCAAGGATAAAGAGGTTTTCTCTTTTCTTTATCATCAATGGGTTGAGTTTTTGGTTTATCTGGTTGTTGATTATTAGTTTTATCCTCTTTATTCTTACTCTTCCCTTTCTTCTTATTTTGAGATTTACCGGTAGTCGTAGACTCAACCGTATTCACCTCAAAGGTTTTATCGGGAGAAGGAGTAGGAGGAGTAGCATTTTGTACACTGGTAGTAGTAGGTTTTGGATTGGAATGATTGACTTGTTTTGTCCGAGTCTATGTATGAAAAGTTCCAATCACACCTTCAACAACATGAGATGCAACCGAAAGTGTTGGGGTTGGATTTGTAGACAGGCGAGGAGCGTCAGGGATCAAGTCATACAATGTGCCCATTTGAGAATAAACGAGATCCAAGTATTGGGCACGACTGATCACCTTTTATTCAGTGATGACACTCCCATGGAAACATCACGAGCTATAGGACCGATGAGTGACTTTGTGAACCACTCAACCAATAATTGATCAAGAGGAGGAACTTTTATTAATCGTCGTCTCCTCCTTCACCCATAAATATGATTTGAGATGTGGGTAGAAGAGAATTGTTTAAATGAACTTAAAATTTTCGTTCATGTCTCATAACGTATCGACAGTTGGTAATGTGTCAAGAAATCCATGGCTAAGGTGTTGAAATCATTGAAGAAAACTCTTGGCAATTCGATGTGCCATTTGGCATCCGAACCCGTAAGAGTGCGTTGGAAAATACGTAGTTGTATGGAGTCATCCATCAAGGAGTTGGATGAACACCAAAGATGAAAAGTCATGACATGATTGTTTGGATATTCCCCCGATCGACCATCAAACTTTGGAATGTCCGATGGTAATTTAGCAGGTATAACCGACCAAAAAGGAGAATGTAAGATAAGATCATTCAAAATTCAAGACAAATCCAGTAAATCCAATGTAGATAGAAATGAAAATTGTATGTTAACTTGAGGAAACTGATAATTTGGGGTAGGTAATCCCATAGGTATACCAGTGGGACCATAAGCTGCTTGCAAATAGTTAGAGGGTCCAGTCAAATTCGGTGGAGGAGGATTTTGAGTCAAGTATTTAACATTGGCTTGTTGATTTGGCATGCCTCCCTTGAAAGGAGCATTGGATTGGAAATATTGACCCCAGGTAGGGTTTACATTTTCTGGAAAAGGTTGCCCAGGATAAGAGAGTACAAAAGAATTTGTTTGAGGAGTTTTCTCCCTAGGCAATTGTTGATTTCCTTGAAAAGTAAAATTCCAAGGTTGGGTTTGTAATCTAGGCATAGACTGCACATAAACTGGATTATGTCCCGCAAATTGGGATTGTCCTCCAACTTGAGGTTGACCCCCAACTTGGGGTGGACCTCCAAACGAGTATCCTCCAACAGGAAGTTGAAAACCAGAAGTAACATAATGACTTGTGCCTCCAAGCAAATTGGAGCTACTTGGTCCATGAAGATTATATCCTCCAGGTGGTGGAGGAAGATTAGGCCCTTCGGGTAAACCTTGGGTGGGATTAGGAATAAAAATGCTAGCAACATTATACCTAGGTGGAAAAAAAGACTAGGTCCTCCAGATGGACCCTGGGTAGGGTTTGTAATAAAAATACTAAGAGAATTATACCCAGGTGGAAGTGATGGATTTGGTCTAGATGAAAGTGGTGTGCCAATAAGAGCTTGAATTGTTACTGAACTTCCAACAGAAAAAAGGTGCAACTTGTGGGACTGGGGAAGAGCTAGTGAACTGGATAGGAAGAATTGTACGTGTACCAACCAACAACGGATCTGAAACCATAGCAATATTACTTGTTGTGCCAGTAAAATGATTTGGATGTACTGTATAAGCAGTAGAAGTAACATGTACGTGTGGTGATGTAGGTTGGTTTGGAGTCATACCTAGTTTATCAAAAATATCTTGTCTCGCGGGAGTTCTCCATAAAGAATGGACTGGGATAGAACTGGGATTGAAAATTCCAGAAGTTTGAACAAGAGTTCCAAATGCTTCACTAGGAAATGGTGGTTCATCCACATCGGACTCTACGAAAGGTCCCAAAGGTATTCTAGGATAGTCTTCAACAACATCTATGGAAGAGTTTATTATGAGAAAAATAGGGTCTTGGGTAGCATTCAATAACGAATTTACAGGGAGTGATGGTTCAACCAATGGAGTAGAACTCTTTATCTTAGAGGATGCGTCATTATTGACTATTCCTTCAAGAGAAGGACCCTCTGGTGAGTTAGGAAGCATGGGAGCGTATTATTCTAGTTCTTCTAGAGACAATCCTTGCATCCTACATGAACAACGAGGGCCGATGTTGGCCACACCCAATAAACAATAAAAAATATCTATGTCCAACTAGAGAAGACAAGAAACACTCACTAATAAAATGTAGATATCAAGCATACAAACAAACCTTTTTATTTCGAAATCACTAGTTGGTGATGAAATCCAACGTCGTGAGATCAAGACAAGAAGGGGTTGGGATAAAGTGGGTGGAAAAGTTACGTTGACGGCCTGCTTAATGGACTTACACCGTGGTGCAATATCCCACACATAATCGTGGGTATACCCTCTAAGGAGCCCGAGTGAGTTTAGCCAACGTCGATTTTAGGTACCGTGGAGACTTGCCCCTCCACAATCACCTCATGTAAAGACCCTAAAGACGTAGGCTACTAAGGTTACCAATTGCGACAATGATGCTTGGGGAAGCATTCGACAATCCGATATATGTGCAAGGGCAGGGTATCTAAGCCAAAAATCTCCTCGAAAGGTCCACACAGTATTTTCTTCTCAAGTGACCCCCAATAATATGTGCATTCACTACACTAGGACCAACAAAGGAGGGTGAGTAACTCTGTTGGCCTTAATGCGACCTTGTGATTAACCCTTGTGTTAGAAGGGCTTCCCAGGACAAAATGTAGCAAGTGGATTTAACTCTCCCTATTCACAACATGCTATTGTTTGTTTTGATTCTTTGGAGAGTATTCCTCACAACCTATTTCAAATCTCTGTCCTTAGCTAATGTTGGTGTACAAGAGTTCTAGAAAACAAAAGTTACTTGATAAATTTTAAAATTACGCTTATATTTAATGGCTATTGTTTTACTTAAAAAGGAAGCGGAGATGAAAATGATGAAGTGCTTGACCTTGACTTAAAAATTTGCAAAGAGAGATGAGATGCAATATTTTTGTTCGATGAACTCTAATTACATAAGAGAGAAGGTTTTCTTTTTTCCAAAATACAACAAGTTGCAAAATAAAAATTCCTTTAAACTTTTAACAATCTTGATATCAAACAATCAAAGTTATAAAATTTTCCAATTTTCTCTTTTAAACAAAAGCTAGAATGAAAAAAGTTTCTTATAAACACTACAAGTGGAAAGATAATTTTCAATTCTTTTTCTTTTCAATAAAAACAAAAATCTGAATCAGGGAAAAATAAAAAGTTTTTCAAGAAAAATGAATGCACTCACAACGCAATTCCCCAAACTTTAACTCACAATACAACCAAAAGTGCAAAAGCAAGAAACCTTATTTGTTTAATGAAATCAAAAATCGTTTTCTCATCAACAACAATCAAAAACTCGGAAAAGATCATTAACAATTTAACTGACAAGCACTCAAGGATGAAACCCATAGATTATACCCTTACAAAAACAAGTGAAAGATTGAATTATGAGGCTTATAAGAAGACTTTCAAAACTTGAAAAAATGATCAAGATCAGCTAAAAATTGCAAACCAAGCTGTGAATAATCATTCTATAGGATCAAAAATTCACCCCAAGAAATGATAAAAAATATGGGTAAAGAGAAATACTGATTGCCACTCAAAAAATTTCTTCAGGAATCGTTGCAGGTAGAAAAAGGACACAATGCGACATTTAGGTATCATCGTAGGCAGTAGAAGGACACAATGCGATGATGTCGCACTGGTTCTCACAGAAGGGTGCGACGATGACTAAAACTTGAGAAAAAAATGAAAAGAGGACATGGTTTTTCAATGAAGTTTCAGGATCTGAGAGTCAACTTGGATCACCCAATGACTCAAAGAATGAAAAATCAACAAAAGCAAGCAAGCCAAAAGCAAAAAGAAGCAAAGACCAAAAGAGGACGATCCTGAGTATTGTCAACAATTTTGTTATAGGAAAAATCGATAAGTGCTGACACAAACTAATCTCCCTAACTTCAATAAGAAATTAGAAAAAAACATGACAAAATACAAACTTCTCCTTAGATTTCATTGTAATGTATACTAGTTCAATGAGGGAAAAATGACATACCGTTTAAACATCGTTTGATCCTTGCTAGTGTTGTCCTTGCTCCATCTTAAGATTTGTGGTATGTTGAACCTGTTAAGAAACACAAACCAACAAAGAGAGAACAACAATATATATATTCCAATGAAACCTATGCACAAGATCAATGAGTTATGCAATAAAAATGGAGACACTTTTATAGGGAAGAAATGTATTACTTCATTATAATGATGAAAGTGGAGAATACAACCTATGCCTTGATGTTGCAAGGTCCCTTCCAATGGCCCTTTGCCTCACCACACACACCTTTGATCCAATGCTTTTGATGAAGAGTATATAAAGCATGATTTGGAAAGCTAAAGCAAAGCTATCACAAGCACAATCTTCAGCAGGATTCTTCATGCATAAGGCAACCTAAATTTTCCCATGAGAGATCCCTCCTTATATAGAGTGAAGAGGGATGGATGAAGATATTAGGATGATCCCACTAAATCATAGAAGAAAGTGAGATCCAAACCGATCAGAGGCCATCTCATCCTTTCGAAGATTCCATTCTAGAACTTTCAAGAAATTCACCTTTTTCCTTTCTTTGAGCATCGTCGCACCCTCAACATTAGCAAACTACGACGATGTCATAGGCCACTATTGTGCAACATGCGACAATTGGGGATCTTCGCACCCTTAACACTGGCAAGATGCGACGATATTCTAAGATAGGGTTTTTCAATAAGGAAATGATGATTCCATTTCTTAGGGGAAAGTCTTATTTCTTCAATAGCTTTCAGGGAATATAGAAGTAGGCAATACACATATGATCAGTGATCACGTGGGTGACATAAATAATGTGTAACAAATATTATCCCAGATCAAATGTCTTGCTCCAATTATATACTCTTTACCAACCTTTTTGTGCTTCAGTTGCTCAATTTCTTCCTTTAGATTGGCGTTTATCTTTTGATATTCACTGATAACTCTATCTTTGTCTTTGGCCTGATCTTGTAAAGACTCAATTGTTTTCTTTAGTTTCTCAATCTCAACTCCTTTTTGGTTAATAGATGATAAGGATTTGGATAGTTCAACTGAAAAATATATTGGCTGAGATGATGAATTTCCTCCCTTTAAGAGTTCAATTTGTCTTTCATATTTTTCCAATTGGTCTTTCATATAAGCCATCTGATCGACCATTGTATCTTCCTCCTCTTGCATGGCTTGTAACTTGTGTGTTTTCACATGATATACACTAGGTATTTTGAGTTTTTTCTTTAACACTTGAAGTTTTTTGTCCCTTGTGGCAATTAAAGCTTGCACAAATGCTGCATCCTTTGGATTTGCTCCTAGGTCTATCACCCATTGTTATGGCTCTTTAATCTTGTTCATTTTGATTTCATTTGCTAATTTTTCATACTTCAGCTGATTGGTAATCTTATCCTTCATGACTTGCAATTTATTCATTCCTAAAGTATTTTTTATGATATCTCTGTTAACCATTTCCCATATCTGCGTATGCAAGTTCATTTTGTTAATGGGATGTCGATCATTCAGATCAAAAGTGATGTTAGTCCTTTTATTTTCCCTAGTCTCCAGCACCACTATATTTAATTTCCCCTTTTCAAAATCCATAGAAGAAAACATTCTGGTATATGAAGTTTCAGGATCATACATTTGGGAAAAAGCATCCTGCTTGCTTTCTACCCCTTTCTCTTTAATTTCCATAAACCTCTTGAAAGGTTCACTATCAATTTTCATAGGTTGAACATCAGAATGGCTAGATAAGTTTTCTTTGAGTGTTGATACCACCTCAAGGATCATTGGTTGCCCTGTTTTGGAAGACTTTGCTTCAGGTTGCAAGTGTGGATCTTCTTCTTTTGTTAACCCTCCTACTTTCAGTTTCTTTGCAGCACTAGACTCTAAATCTGTCACTGATTATGTTGACCCTCACATCTACCTTCTATATGTATTTTGAAAATGTAAAGGGGATGGTGTAACTGGAATGGAAGTTTGTTGTGATATTTGTTTAACATGTTGTGTTGGAACTTGTTGTTGTTGTTCCTGCAATATTTTCTGCACATCCTCCCAACTTTCAAGATTTTCTAGCTTCTCAATATCTAGATTTGATTGATGTGGATAGGGAAGTAAACCATACTTCTTTTTTCATGGTTGTGATTACACCATGAGGATCATAATTACGATATTCTATAAGCTCAAGACCCATTTATTTTAGTTTTTCCTCTGCTTCCTGCAATGCTAACTTATCTTTGAGAATAAAAAGGCCCACTTCTTTCTTCAATTTGAAAGAAGTTTTCTTCTTGTTAGCCAAAATTAAGATGATCATAATTTAAATGTTGTATAATTAATTCTAATGAGACGACTCTCAAGTTAAGGAAGCTAGGAAGTAGATAAGGTTGTAGTTCAGAACCATATACCTTGATCACAATATGATTTTCAGATAAAAACTAGTCACTTATTCTCTTATCTTAGCTTAACTGCAACATTCTATGAATTTCTGGGAAAATTATAGGATGGGATTGACAATAGATGATTTCATAGGCTTGAGACATGAACACATTTGCAAAGTCATGAAACTGAGGATTATGTACTTTCCTCCCAATGATTGAAGTCCAGTGAATGACTGATTTTGGGTTACCCATTCCATCTTCTATCTGCAACTCTAGGTGTTGAAATCTTAAAGATTGAGAATACATGAATAAGTGAACCAAATACGACTGATATGTAAAATAACAAGTATTATTGAATTCCATCAATTGAATATGTATGTTATTGGCTAGGAATCTAGCATAATCAAACTTGGTTAATGGCTTAAGGGTAGTAGGGAAAATTTAAGCCATAAAACCAAGAATATACAAATCAATGGTTTCATCACTTTCATACCATAAGATGGAGGATATCATGGAAATTATCTGTTTGGATATCTGAGGAAAAAGATCAATCTGAATGTTGATGTTGTTTGATGGTGTACTCATTTCTCTGTATAAATATGCCTACAACAAAGTAATCCTATCCAGTGAATTCAGAGTTAAATACTGGCTATTATGCTTCGTTATGTTTAACTCTTCAACATTGAGATTTGCAGATAATTTCAGCATGTTGAGGATTGACTGTGAATCAACCATACAAAGTGCTAAACCATCCTTACTAACAATAACTCTTTTACTGGAGGTATATAAAATAGCGCACCAGGAAACAAATTTGGGGAAATTGTAAATTTGGGGAATGACAAATTTAGCCAGGTTGGACTCCCAGACATGGTAATGATTGACGAAATTATTAAAGTTCTGTAAAGAAGTCGTGTGAAGATCTAGAAGATCAAAGGAAAGCTTGGTGTCCAAGGTATCTTTATAACTATCGAGCAACCATTAATCTTCTACGTTAATTAGGGCTTTATTCTTTCTTAATTGGCTGGTTTGTTCAGAATCCATACTAAATTTGGATAAAAACATGATAAGAATTCGAAGAAATTACTGGTTCAAAAGATGGATGACACGAAATAGGGCTGAAAGATTTGATGGAGCTACAGTCAAGAGCGCTGAACCTTCGAAGTTGTAAAAATAACAATAAACAAAACATTTTAACCTTTTATTATTTACCTTGATATGTGGCAGGCTTCATTTGTTTTCGCGTTTGGTTGAGTGGATTTGAAAAGGCCCCAAGGAAAAATGTGATAGAAATTCATACTAACACATGGTATGTATGATTTTGATTTATTAATTTTTCGCATCCACGCCTTCCTGTTATAGCTTATGTAAGTTGAAGCGTAAAATAGATTATTGTTCGTTGATTTAATCCCGATCATGCCTGATCATTGTTTCAACCTACAAACAAGACGACCTTTATTAATAACCACTATTATAAATTTAAAACTATATGACACACGATAAAAATATATAATTAATTCTATATAACAATATAACTATATAATATTTAAACCATAAAAAATTATTTACAATAATATAATAACTAACATACATGTGCAAAATTAATATAATACACTATAAATAAAATAAAATAAAACCTAATTTAAAAATAAAACTAACACTAATCTAACTATAATTTAATACTTAAAATTTATATATTTACAATAACCTAATCTTATCTTTACACAAAAATTAAATTATATTAAAATCTAAACTAAGGAAAAACTAAATATATCTAGTATAAGATCGAAAAAGATAAAAAAATTGAATTCTTCCTAGAATTTAACCTATGTTATAGCATTTGGCTTCATCTGGGGATAGTGGCTCCCCGTGGGGCACTAAGAACAACAGACCTTGTGTCTTCTATCAGGATATTTAGACACTTAGGAGTTAGTTAAGATCTACTTAGTCTAGTGTGTTGCTAGGTAAAAGTGTGTTTGTTAGTGTGTTTCTTTAGTATGCATTTGTAGTTAGGAAATCCGACAGTCACGATATGTTCCTGACATAGAGTGATCCGACGGTTCACATTCTCTTCGATCTTAACAACCATTAATCCATGGCTTAACACCCATTGGTCCATGATCTCTATTTAAAGAACATGGAGGGTCATTTGCCAATGATCGTTTGTGAAAAAATCTCTTGTAAAATCTCTCTGTAATATTTTTTCTTTTGCATTAATAAACTGTTCCAAGTGGTCGCATTGGTTGGGGCTGTGGATGTTTCCCTGTAGGGATTTTACCATGTCAAAACATCGATGTGTTGATCTTTGATCTGGTTGTGTGAGTGGTTACTGAAGGTGTTCGTCCTTTGTTGGAATACCTGTGTTGTCGAACATGGTATGAGAGCCTATTTGAAGACCCACTCTTGTTGTAGATCAAGATCGTGAAGCCGAGTTTCCTCATCTCCGTTTTCTTCCATTTTTGTACATTTATGAGCTAAGAGGACTGTTCCATTACGTCTGAAGCACTCGTTTCATTAAGGAATGCTTTTCATTTCACTCGAAAAGGTTTATGTTTTCCCAATATACGATCATTTCAGCTAGATCCGGAGGTATAAAGCCCGAATACGCCCTTTTTAATTTTTTGCAGAGTATTATTTCGGTTTTATTTCGGTTTTATATTATTTGTTTTTAGGTTGCTACTATTTTATATATGCATATTTCTCTTTGCCCCGCGCCCTGTGTGATCTTGGAAAATTAGAAACAGATAGGAAAATGTGCATTTTCCGGTGAAGCTAATCGAGATATAACGCTTGTTGTCATTGAGAAGCAAATTTTTTCTCTTGTGTGAAAATATTTTTTTTAGCATGCTCTCCAACAACAACAACACCCACAATCCTCCTGCTAAACAATACAATATGTTTTGCTAGCCCTTTTTGTTAAAAGTTTCCTTATTAAGCAAGAGGTCTTGAGTTCAAGTCTCTCTTTTTGTTACACTTTTTGAAAAAGTTCATGCTCCATTGTAAAGTGTATTTCACTTCAAGTATAAAAGTGAATCACTATAAATAGCTTTAATATTTCAGAGTTATTTATTTTGCATACAACTTTTCTTTTATAAAGTAACTTCATTGTAAAAGTGATCCCCACTTCTTTTTATAAAAGTGGGTTACTTCATAAAGCAACTTACACCATCACGTGGTCCTTTGGTTACTGTTTATGCCTTTTTTTAAAAGGGCATAACTTTCACATCCAAAGTCCGTTTTCAGTGCCATTGTTTTTTAAAACCGTCTAATTTTTCGAGATCTTTCCATCCAGATTATCAATTTCATTTTTTAAATCCATATTATCTACATATTTAATATGGCTTATTCAAGTAATATTTTGCTTACCAACACACCAACTACTTCCAATGGAAATCCCGTATGGAGGATTTATTAATAAGTAAAGGCTTGTACCGGATTACCTTGGGAAAGGAAACAACACACACTGATGCTAATAATAAAGTCAAATGGGATAATAGGAATGATAAAGCACGTGGATTAATCAGAATGCCCATCTCTCATGATTTAAGGTTCCACCTTCAATCAATTGATAAACCTAAAGAAACTTGAGAAAAGATTGAATCTATGTTTGGTAAACACAATATTATTCGAGCACAATAGTTAGAAAATCAAGTACCGACTTTAAGTCCAAGTGATTTTTCTTGCATTGAAGACTATCTATCTAAGTTTAAAACACTTAGAACTTTATGTGAAGAATGCAAGATAAAGATAGAAGAAGATTGTTGCATCTATCTTATTCTTTCTAAGCTAGGTAGTGCATATTCTGTGTTTGTATCTACCTTTTATGCCATGCAAGAGACTCTAGGAGCAACTTATCAAAAACCCATTCTTGATAACTTTTGTGATGCTTTGATTAGAGAGCAATATAAGCTTGTACAACTTAGAGTGATCAACACTGCAAGTACCTGCAACAAAGTCTTAGTCTTCCATCAGAAAGATAAACCCAAGAATCCCAAGAAGCAACATCCTCACCACAACAAAAAGCAACATAAGGGTCCCAAACTCACTCAGCCAACTTCTGCTCCTAATAGTGATAAAGGAGAAAAATATAAAAATAAGAAGACTGACAAGCATTGCAACTTTTGTGATAAATATGGTCATGATGAGTCCAAATGTTTCATGAATATGACAGCTTTAGAAGCAATGATGAAGAAGCAAAACATTGATATTGATTCTACTTCTTCTTCTTCTCATGGACATGCACTTTCTGCTTCTGGTTTCTCCTTCAATACAACCTCCACTTCTTGTTCTTATGAGTGGCTTATTGATTCTGGAGCATCTTATCATATGGATAAGGATAGAGACATATTTTCTTCTCTAAATGAATGTAACACCAAGAAAATATTTGTTGGTGATGATAGATCTCTTAGTGTTGAAGGATCTGGAACAATTCAAGTAGAAAATGGTCATTTCAATGATGTATTATGTGTTCCAAGTCATTCTTATAACCTTCTATCAGTATATCAAATCACTCATTCAGGTGAAGGTAAAACCATAGAGTTTTCACCTCACCAAGTTGTAATCAAGGATCTAAACGATCCTAAGCATGTTTTTGCAACTAGAATTGTTGATGATATTACCAGGTTGTACAAGTTTGACAACTTTGGGTCATCATCTTTTTCATCAGTTTTTGTTGCTCATAGCGATGACTTGACCAAAATTTGGCATGAGCGGTTTGGTAATCTAAACTATCGCTCATTGTATCAACTATGTAATCAACAGACGGTGACTGGTCTTCCTCATGTTTCATACAGAGATGGTGTTTGTGCTGGTTTTTTTCTCGACAAACATCATCAGGACAATTTTTACAAACGTGCCTCTTGGCATGCCTCGTGCCCTTTGCATCTTGTTCACAGTGATTTGTGTGGTCCACTTTATTCTCCTTATTTTCTTGGGTGCAAGTATTTCTTAACTTTCATTGATGACTTTTCTAGACATACTTGGGTTTACCTCTTAAAACTTAAGAGCAAAGTTTTTGACAAGTTTTTTTCCTACAAGACCCTTGTAGAAAAACAATCTGGACATCAAATTCAAAGGTTAAGAAGAGATAATGGAGACAAATATGTGAACAATAATTTTACAAGTTACTGCACTACACAGGGCATCCAAATGCAACACACTGTTCCATATACACCACAAAAAAATGGTGTTGCAGAGAGAAAGAACCGCACATTAAAAGAAATGGCTAATTGTATGATTCAATCTAAGGGATTTGTTGATTAAGGTTGGTTGTCATTGATGTCAACCCTTGAAGAAAGTCCCGTAGCACAAAGGTTTGGGTAATGGACCCAATATTGTTTGATGTAAATATGACTCATTATTGTTTTGTCATGGTTGATAAGAAGTAAGTATGGATGAACTCCAAAGTGGTCCCCTTATGGTGAAAGCCCTCACGGGAAGACGCTTTGTGGAGTAAGAGAACCCATGCTTAATTATGGAATAATGAGATGAAGGAAAGTGAATTTGTCAGG
>WSFP011500747.1:0-13888 GCA_009831015.1 Picea engelmannii | reverse complement strand
AAGCTGCCATCCTTTGATGGTGAAAGATGAAGGGAGGAATATGTTGAAGCATGGTTTCTTAGACTCATAAGATATTTCCAATTGCACAACTATTCATCAAATCTAGAAGCTGGAATTTCCACCTACCACTTACATGGGAAATTTACAATGTGGTAGGATCAACTGAAGCAAGTTGAACATATTAATGAGAATAGGATCACTTACAAGAAATTCAAGAAGTATTTCCAGAAGGAGTACCTCTCAGAGCATTTTTATGACAAGAAAATATAGGAGTTATTTGAACTCAGGTTGGGAAGCATGAATGTGGCAGAGTATGAGAAGAAGTTCTTGGGGTCGTTAAAGTATGTTGGATTTATAAAGGATGAAAGGTAAATATACAAAGTTTTTTGAGTGGATTTCCATCATTTTAAAAAGAAAATATTCGGTATGATGAGCCCAATACCTTGAGTGAGGCTATGAGGAAGGTTGAATACTTGTATGAGAAATGCCAGGGAAGAGAGTCCATGCAAAAATCTTGGAAGGATAAGAATAAGGAGAAGTATGATCTAAGGAGGAAGGGGTTCAAACCTCATTTCAATAGAAATGAGCATAATAAAAATAATCAATATCAGTATTCAAAGGATGATACCAAGAAATAAAACTCCTTGGAAAAAAGGGGAAGACCATCAATCCAGTGTTGGGGATGCAAAGAAGATCACTTGTACAAGGATTTCTCACATAGAAAGGATAGAGTGAAGATTGTGCACAACATCCTAGAAGCTACAATAGTTGAAGACATGGGAAGGATTTATGCAACCTTATATGATCAAAAAGAAGAATACCAATCCAACATGATCGAGGTGGAAGGTAAGATCATAAATCAATTTGTTTCTATTTTAATTGATTCAGGATCAAGTCATTATTACATTGATCCTAAAATAGTGGATAGATTACATTTGGAGAAAAGCAATCTTGGGAAATCAAGTTTGGTTCAACTAGCCACTGGAACTAGAAGGAGAATCCATGATATGGTCAGAAGTTGTTCCATAAGTATTAATGTATGAATATTAGTGTTGACCTAGATATCATACCATTGGGGTCTTATGATATTCTAATTGGAATGCATTGGTTGGACAAGCATCATGTTTTTCTAGATTTTCATAGAAAGACATTTACATGTCTTGATGGAGATGGAAAACAAAACACTGTGAAATGATTTCCAAGACCCATCACTATAAGGGAGATTTAATCCTTACAATCGAAGAGATGTTTCAGAAAAGGGCATCAATTTTATGCAGCCCATCTGAAGGAGCCGGAAAAGACAAAGAGGCCAAGCCCATGAAGATTTCTCAATACTACAAGAATTCGAGGATGTATTCCAAGAAATACTAGGGTTGTGACCAAAAAGGGAAATAGATTTCTCTATTGATCTAGTGCCAGGAGTTGCCCCGGTGTCAAAAATACCTTACATAATGAGAAAACTAGAGTTAAAAGAATTACAAATGCAGTTGGAGGAATTGTTGAAGAAAGGGTACATACGACCAAGTGGTTCACCTTGGGGAGCATCGATACTCTTTTTCAAAAAGAAAGATGGAACCTTGAGGTTGTGTATGACTTTCGACAATTGAATAAGTATACTATAAAGAACAAGTATCCTCTACCCAGAATTGATGACCTCTTTGATCATATAAGAGGAGAAAATATATTTTCAAAGATACACTTGAGATCAAGATACCATCAAGTAATAATCAAGGAAAAAGACATCCATAAGAAAACTTTTAGAACCAGGTATGGGCATTATGAGTTTGTAGTGGTGCCATTTGGATTATACAATGCACCAGTTTTCTTTATGTGCTTAATGAATGGCATATTCAAAAATCACTTGGTTAAATTTCTCATAGTATTCTTGGATGACATACTTGTCTATTCTAAGTCAGAGGAAGAGAATGAACATCACCTAAGACTGGTACTACAAGTGTTGAGAGAACATAAGTTGTATGCCAAGATGAGTAAGTGTTATTTTTTTCAAGAATAGATCCATTACTTGGGGCACGTTATTTCAGAACAGGTTATAGAAGTAGACCCTCGGAATATTGAATCCATTAGATGATGGAAAGAAACCATGAATGTTTCAAAATTCATATATCTTATGGGGTTAGCTAGTTACTACAAAAGGTTTATAGAAGGGTTTTCTAAGATTTCTCATCCCATCACTTCTTTGCAAAAGAATGGAATTAAATTTGTATGGACACCTGAGTGTGAAGAAAAAATTAATTCATTGAAGGAATTACTTACCAGTGCATCTATTTTGAATATTGTTGACCCAAACGATAATTTTGTGGTATGAACATATGCGTGTAAGGAAGGACTCGGTGGAGTCCTCACTCAAAATGGACATGTCATTTGTTATGAGTCCAGAAATCTTAAGGAGCATGATAGGAACTATGCCATGCATGGCTTGGAGCTTGCTTCCATTTTTCATGCATTGACGATGTGGAGGCATTATCTCATGGGAAAGAGATTTGAATTAAGAACAGGCCACATTGGTCTGAAGTATCTTTTTGATCAGCCAACTTTGAATGTCAGAAAAACTAGATGGCTTGAATTCTTAAGTGAATACGAACTTGATATCAAGCATATAAAAAGAGAATAAAATAAAGTTGTTGATGCACATAGTAGAAGAGTGCATCTCATGCATGCTACAACTATCAGTATACATCAGTCAAACTTGAAGAGAATAATTTTAGATGATGTTGTTACAGATCAACATTACCTGCAGGTAAAGGAAAGCTTACAGTGAGGAGATGTACAACAAAAAGTGAATGAGTATGAGATAAAGGAATATGGATTGCGTATGCATAGAAATAGAATTTATGTTTCTAGTTTTAGAGAACTTAGGAATTTGGTATTAAAGGAAATGCATAATGTTCCATATGTTGGACTCTCGGTTACTAAAAAACAATTACAACAGTAAGAAGCCAATTATTTTGGTCGGGAATGAAAAAGGATGTTGTTGATTACATCGCAAGATGTATGGAATATCAGAGAGTGAAGGTTGATCATAGACACCCAACATGTTTTCTACATCCATTACCAATTCCAGAGAAGAAAAGGGAAGTGATAACCAATGACTTTATAACTAAATTTCCCAGGAAAACAAGGCAAGACAATTCAATAATGGTAGTGGTTGATAAATTGACAAAGGCTCCTCATTTTTTTCCTATAAAACCAACTCATACAACAGCTAACATTGCATAAATTTACATGAAGGAAATTTCTAGGTTGCATGGGATACCTAGGACGATTCTCTTAGACGGAGACACTAAGTTTACTTCAATTTTTTTGAAAGGATTATTCAAAGGATTTGGTACAAATATGAACTTTAGCAGAACATACCATCCGCATTCAGATGGGTAGATAGAGAGTGTCAATCGATTAATTGAATACATGTTAAGAATGTATGTGATGGATAAGCCATCTAAGTGGGAATATTACCTACACTTGGTTGTGTTTTCCTATAATAATGGGTATCAAGCATCATTGAAGATGATCCCATTTGAAGCCTTGTATGGTAGAAAGTGCAGTACTCTAGTAAGCTGGGAAAACCCAATAGATAGAGTGGTACTTAGGTCAAAGTTGCTCAAGGAAATGGAAGACCGGATGGTTAAGATTAAGAAGAATTTAAAGGCAACTGAAGATAGATAGAAGGTTTATTCTGACAAGAATAGGACAAGAAGAGAATTTAAATTAGGAGAGCATGTGATCTCAAAAGTAAATCCCAAGAAGAGGTCTTTAAATTTGGGAAGTTGTACAAAGGTAGCAGCTAGATACTGTGGTCCATTTGAGATATTGGACAGAATAGGGCCAGTTCCATACATGCTTGCATTACCTATTTCCATGAAAGTACATAATGTATTTCATGTCTCTTTGATAAATAAATATGTACATGATCCTAACCATGTTTTTGATTGGCATCTGATTCAGGTAGAGACATAAGGAGATTTTCAGGTCCAACAAGTGAAAATACTGGACAGAAAGGTCAAAATGCTCTGGAATCGAGTACCCACAACATTTTGAATAAATTTTGGAATTTTGATTCATGTTTTGTATATGCACTGAGGACAGTTCCAAAATAAGGGGGACGGGATGTAACACCCCGGGTTTTGAGCCCCCATATTAAATAATGTATTGTTGCATTGCTGAGAGGACAGAGTGATCAAACAATTATTAAAAGGCCAGTGTGCCTAAAAAATGCAATTTTTTTATCATTATTAATAATAAATACATCATTGGCTGCTAGACAGACAAGGACTAGAGTTATAGGGGGCTATGATTCCACAAGAGAGGGGGACTTGATGGGATAAGTTCTTATTTATTTTATATTACCCATTTTGTGTAATGGGGGGGACATCAATTATGTGAGTTCTTGAGGGGAGGCCAAGAGGTTCTTGAACCCCACGAATTAAAAAAAACCTATCCCTGGTCTGTGGAAGGGGTTCATTCTCCCATTGGAAAGTACTCTCATTTTCGTCCCCATTATGGTACTGTTTTTGGTTGTGTCACGCATTCATTCAACCATTTTGTTCATTGTTCATCCTCTCTAGTGGAGTATGTAGTTCATTCATTCCTTCACTCACTCATCTTTCCTCATTTTGGTATCTTGGCTTGGGAAAGGAAGACGAACTGTTGAAGAGTAGCCACAGTTATTTTGACTATATAGATTGATGGTGTATTTCATCCATGTTTTGAGGCTTACATGTCTGAGATGCTTGGCCTGTGATAATGTTTGATCATAGCTACGATTATTGAGAGTCCCAACATGGAGATTCTGGACCAGCTGCACTGGAGCCCTGGACGGAGAGGGACTACCTGAGGGACTGTGTGGCAGAGAAGGGTGAAGGTATGTTATCTTGGGTGGTGCAGGCTAGGTAGAAGAGAGTTGGGTACTTAGATTGTTGTCAGTGCTGGATAATCCTATAAGATCTTGAGTGTTGACTAGTTTGGGAAGCCAACTAACACTCTGTAATCATCCTTGTGGATTCATAACCCTGGCCCGTGGGTGACACTTTTGTGGAGACTTGGAACAACAATGTCTACAGTTGGGTGGAACATCCTTAGTCTGCAGCCAGTTGGTGTCTTCTTTTATAAAAGATAAGTGTTCTCTTCTATGGTTTCCTTTCTTATGTATTTATTTACGTTGCGTATCAAATTATTCTACCTAATATTCTACCTATAAAATGCATCCTTTCTAGTTAATATTGTGCATGATATATTTTGAATGTCTTCTATGTTGTGGTATGAATATTGATCATTGCATGTATGTTTTTCATGCTTCTTTATTAAATAAGTGTTATCAAAGTCTCCAAATCAACCAAGAGGTGCGTTCTTAGTGTGGAATGTAGTCCTATGGGAGGTTTGGTATGCTACAATTTGGTAACATAGAAGAATTGTAGTGGTGTTTCCCATATTGGGTGATTGGGGATGTTACAAGGGGATTTCTCTTCTATGGTGTAAGATGCTCCTACCTCAACTAAACATGGTCATCAAAGACGTGTCATGGGAACTGTTCAAGGAATGGTTCCAGGAGTGGTACTTGTCCGAGGAATTCATTGAGCGTCATCTTAATGAATTCAATGCCTTACGAAATGGTACTCGTATGGTGCCAAAGTATGAGGCCAGATTCATGGAGTTACTTAGGTATGCTCCACATCTGAACATGGAGAAGTTAAAGTTCAGCAATTTTGTGTTTGGCCTTAACTTAAGCATTTGTGAAAAGGTACGGATCCTAATGCCTCGATATTTACACGATGTAGTTCAGAAGGCCCTGATAGTTGAGGAAGAGATGAAGAGTGGGGGTTAGGGAAGGACTCCTTCTAGATAGGGTGTACAGGAGACACTGGGAGAGCAACAACACCCTACACTAGCTAAACAGGCTTCAGGGCATCAAGATATTCCTAGAGGACCTATGTTTATGACACCACGATGATAGACTCCACAGCAAAGGACAACTCAAATAGGACCACAACAGTAGAAGCAATGTCGTCTGTAGCAGTAGCAGTTCAGGATTGTTCAACAAAACACACCAGGATCATAGATTGTTAGACCAACAACTTCTACTTCGGGGAACAAGAGCACTGGACAAAATACTAGATGTTGGACCTGTGGTGATCCACATTAGCAGCAAGATTGTCCAATTGAGAAGGCCAGAGCGGCCGGATCATCAGGATCATGAATACACCTCGGGGATATTCATGATTTTGATGAATGGGGTGTTCTGTGAATACTTGGAAAAATGTGTTCAAGTTTTTATTGATGACATATTGATTTATTATCGGAAGAAGGAAGAGCATGATGAACACTTGAGATTGGTCCTGCAATGCCTAAGAGAAAACAAATTGTATGGGAAGTTATCAAAATGCTCTTTTTACCAATAAAAGATTCATTATTTGGGACATATCATATCTGGTGAAGGTATCATTATGGATCCAACAAAATTAAAGGCTATTATGGAATGGCCAGCGCCGACAAATGTACAAGAAGTACGCAATTTTTTGGGTTTAGCAGGATATTACCGACGATTCGTCGAAGGCTTTTCGAATATAGCAAATCCGATCATTGAATTGAATAAGAAGAACAAGAAGTTCATATGGATTGAGAAATGCATGGAAGCATTTCAAAATCTTGAGTTGTTGAAGAAAATGTTGATACTAAAAGTCCCCAAGATAGACAAAGAATTTTTGGTATGCACAGATGCAGCCAAGGAGGGCTTAGGAAGATTTTTTATGCAAGACGATCGAGTGATCACTTACATTAAAGGAAATTGAGAAAGCATGAAGAGAAATACGCAACACATGACCTGTAATAATTGGCAATTTTATATGCCTTGAGAGTTTGGAGAAATTATCTAATTGGATGGAAATTTGAATTAAAAACAAATAACTGTGGATTGCAACATATTTTTACACAAAGTGACATGAACGCGCGAAAAAGGAATTGGTCAGAATTACTTAACGAATACAACTTTGAAATTACTTACATTAAAGGAACTGTGAACTGAGTAGCAGATGCGTTGATTCAGAGACCATGCATATTTTCCGTATTACCTCTTAAGACGAATCTTCGAGAAAATATTCTAACTTTAGAATTCGACGATGATTGGTATAAAAAAGTTAATAATAATATTTGACAAGATACCATGATGGTATTGAAGTATGAAGTTTATTCAGTAGAAGATGATAAATGAAAGGTAAAACAAATCAATCTCGCAAGCTAGAAGGAGTTTGCAATCTCACCAAATATGAATAATAGCTCCTTGAATAAAACAAATCCAAACACAACTTGAATACTCCTGGGTTAAAACCTTTGATCAACAGACTGAACAGAAATTGGAAAAAACTTAATATTCTCATGAAAAGGAGAGGATTGTGTTATGGTATTCAAGGAGACAAAGTGTTGTGGAACTCCTTAAAGGGATCTAGGGGAGTTCCAGTCTGACAATGGCGCCTCAGTACTCACTGCAGAGGAGGGAGAATTCTAGATTTTTTTTTTTTAAAGTAATGAAAAGTATACAAAATCAAAAAGATATAATCAATGACTCTGTAAAGATTTCAATAAAGAAGAGGAAAGAGGAAATTGATTCATAATCAAGCATTAAACAATATCTAATAATGAGAAATGGGTTTTAGAAGAACCAAGGGAAGACTAGTCAAAGTCATTCCCTAGTGGAGTCGTCATTTTTCTATTACAAAATGTTCCCCCTATGGACAGGTGAAACTTTCCTTCAATTTCTAGACCCCTATACCAAGAACGAAAGAGTACAAGTGGAAACTAGCATCCCTTTAAACTCATCTAGAACAATCAAAATGAGAAGGAGAGAAAGGATATGATGTACCTTTTTCGACATTTGTCCTCACTGCTTCCAATCCCTGAGCTTGATATTCAAACTCCTTGGTGAAAACTGAGATCTTCAATGGAAAAAAAAAGGACAAATATCTCCTACTCTATTTGATTAGATAAGACAATCATATCTACTAATATTAGAACAATAACAAACAAGCAAATGTGAAAAGACATAAGCTTGAAGGAAATATGCCAAGTATATATTTAATGAGAACAAATAAGAAGATACTTACAGACCACGATTGATGTTGCAGAAACCCCTCCAATCTCTCCTCACCCAACCCTTGCACGAATGAGGAAAGATCAAAATAATGATTCTTTATTAATTACACCACATTTTCACCATGGAAATGTTGACATTATGGTAGCTACAGGAGGTATTTACCTCCACGTGTAAACCTGACAAGAATAGAATATTTCGGGAAGCAAGAAGAAACCCTAATTAGTTGGTTAATAACCCTAGGAGACAAGTCAACTCAAGAGAATGACTTGTATTAGGTTATTATCCTCCAAGAGAAGAAGTCAGCTAAAGGAAATATTATATACTAAAGAATTAGTACCTAGAATGAGAAGTCGACCCAGGAAATCTGCCTTAAATAGTATAAATACAGGAGGCCAGTCTTCATTCTGATCATTATTCTGAGAACTGCAGAGGCATAACTTTTGCGCACTCCAATTGGACAGTTTATGTGCAAGTTTGGAGGAGATTTGTTGTTGCAGCTGCTGCAACTAGCAGATTTCAGTTTTGGCTTGGACTATCTCTTGGTTATGGTTTGGACTCTCTGATCAACTCTTGTTACTCTTGTTTGTTGCACTATCCTTGGAGAAAGGTGCACCACCCTTTGTTTGGCTATCTAGCATAGGGTTTACTTCCGGAATGATTCTTTGTCAAGGTTAAGGTGCTCGAGGGTGGTTTCGGCCTATGGTTGGGTGACAATAGTGATATTGTCTATGGTTAAATGAGCACATCCATTATATTATAACAGGTTATGGACCCACACCTCCTTGAATAACTTCCGCTAGGGTTAATCTCGTTGAAGAACTGCCACTAGGGTTTCTATAAGGAGTCATTACTAAAGCATTGTCGCTAGGGTTACTAGTAGGTGCAGTTGCAAAAACCCTAACCATCTCGTTAAGGCACCTTAAGTTAAGGGATTGACCTAATTTCTAGATAGACTAGTGCACCCTAGCCTAGTGCATCTCTTGGTACTCTCAGTAAGCTAAGCCATCAAGTTTGAGTTTTTGGTCAAATCTAGGGTTGACCAAGTCAAAGAAGGCATGACTTACTCTATGAAGTCAAAAAACAAGTCAGAAGGGGATTCTAACTTCAGAGCATGGAAGACAAGGATTGATCTCATCCTTGCCAAGAATAAAGTGTTGGATATCGTCAAAGGAAATATTGTGGAACCAGAGATTGAAGAAGGAAAAAAGAAGGAACCACAAAACGTTGCAGTTATGGAGAAGTTTATAGACAATGACATCAATGCCATGAGTATCATAGTGGATTCTATAAAATACCACTTGATACCCTACATATCCCATCTTGATTTGTCTAAGAAGATGTATGATGCCCTATCAAACCTCTTCTCAATCAAAAACATTGGACAAGTAATGAGTCTGAAGAATGAGCTCCGTGAAATGAATATGAATGATGATGACAACATAACATCATACTTTGTGAGGATCTCTCAGTTAAGAGATCAACTACAAGATATTGAAGAGATCATCTCAGAGAAGGAACTTGTAAATATAGTACTCAATGGTCTTCCCAAGACATGGGATGCATTTGCCGCAAGCATGAACACAAGGAAGGAGTATCCTACATTTGAAGAACTTTGGACATGCTGTGTGCAGGAATAATCAAGGATTAGTGCAAAAGAGAAACCTTAAAATAAATATGATGATCAATCCTTCACAGAAAGATTCAAGAATTTGAGGAACAAAAGGAAGTTTGGCTCAAGGAAGAAGCCAAATCAACAGAAAGATATGTCATAAATACAATGCTTAAACTATCGAAAATATGGTCACTACAAGAATCATTGTCTCGCGCTAAAGAAAAAGGAAGGAGACACACGAAGCATCAGTTGTCGAAGAAAAAGAACCTACAAAGAAGACTAAAACGGATGAAACAGACTTCTTCTTCTAAGACAAGGTAACAATACTCTTCATAGTTCTTGTATATACCATGTTTTTTGTACATATCTTGCATATCTATTTCCTAGAAGATAATATGTTCCAAGAGAAACTTATCGATGGAAGAACAACAAGATAAGGATTGCTATCACTATGACTAGAAGTTAGACAATACACATGAAAGGATGAAGTACATAAACAAACCCTCGTAACAATTCATGTGGAAGTTATTACATAAGTAACAACTGCAAGATAAGCCGAAATCAGAATCAATCTTGAAGAAACCTAGAATAAGTAAAGACAGAAAGATGTCAGTAATCAAGAGGAAATTAGAAAAATATTTTTGACACTTTGCAGAAGGCAATAAGGATGAAGACGGAAGCGTGGACTCTCCTAGATGGAGGGAGTCGATTATATATTTCCAAAAGAAGAGCATGAAGCAAGGAGTATGAGGGAGCTAATCCTAAATTATATGATCCATTGAAGATGATGAAGTATCTATCCATGGTAGCAACCATGAAAAGAAACACGTGTTCAATTTGACTTTAGAAGAAGTATTCTCTAGAAAAAAAAGCCTCAAAGTATCTCTGGTTGTCCATCCAAATCCATGATCCTATGATGAAAGGAAGAAGGTGGAATCTATAAAAAACTCCATGAACTCAAAATCTAAAGAGAAACATGAGGAAGAACATGAAGATTCCAAGAAAGAAAGAAAAGACAGAACAACCAGTCATTGTATCGAGAATCACAAGACTACCTGCTTGATATGAACTCACTAAAAGCAATCAAGCAGAGGAACTAAAAGTTGTGATGAATAACAGTGTATGGAATAATTATGAATGTAATCATTGTGAGATCCAGAACTAGAGGTTCTCTCAGATGGAGGGAGAAGACTATGATGATTGTTTGTTCCATTAAAACATATATACCTCTACATGAGCCATTATATCATCCGCAATATCCATGGTTTGGAGTTGACATCAGATGAATGCAAAGACTGCTCTCCATAATAATTGAACAAAGAGCGTATGTAGAGGAACCTCAAGGATTCGATGTATACCAGAAAGAGACCCTTGTATGCATATGAAATAATATTTTGTATGGAATCTAACAACTTGGTGAAAATCTTCTCATGCACAACAAAAGCATGGTGAAAACCTTCTATGATAAAAATCAGAATGGTTACTCTGAAGTCCAGGATGATGGATAGCTAATCCATGACAAACTCTCATGATGACAGAAGAAGTGCCACATGGATATGTTCTAGTTTGAGTCTTGCCATGATGTTATGAGCTAGTAGGAAACAAAAGATGAATCCAACAATGATATACTATAATGATCAGAGCTATATGAAGCCTTCATAAAAACCAGTGTTCCAGAAAGAACGAAGTACATTGAGATAAAGCATTACATTTGTTGGAGCCGCCTTTTTCATTTGGTTCAAATCTATTTTAAAAGTCAAATGTTGGTTCTTAAGTTCTTTTTCTCTTTGTGACATTCACCTACTAAAAATCTCAGTAGTATCGACATGCGAAATAGCGGGGGATGTGATATTTCATAAGTTACCACTTTTTATCGTTAAACGAAGGTTGTTGCTTTTTGTACCTCGGAATATCGCTTTTCGGGAGTTACAAGTCACAACATTTACAAACCCCGATGTGTGAGGTCGCGAAAAGTTTTAAAAGCTTACCTCAGGTGAAAGCTAAGAGTGAGACCATGTAAACCCCAGTCAAGTGTTGTCGGGATTTCACGTCTCAGCGTTCACTCTCTCCTAAAACATTACCACTAAAACTCCGAAAGATGATGCCACGAAAATTTTACCTTAGTAACCCAAGCTAGAGTCAGGGTTGATTAGTTTTGACCATGATTTAAGTTTCTCGGGATTTAAGTATGTTCCATGACGCCTTTTCCCTTGATGAATTGGAGCTGGGCTCCATCGAATGCTGAGCCAGTCCATGTATACCATTCTAATCTTTGGGAGGACAAGGCTTTGGATTTCGTATATGAAATCTTCAACTGGGTAATGGTACTGATGCATGTTGCCATCTTCGGTAATCCGCCACCTAGGATATCGGATAGCATCATGGAAAATTTAAGCAGAGTGGTCGATTGGTATGTGGAGAAAGAATTTTCATACATCAGGGTTTTTGGTGCTTTCGTCCCTCCACATGATTTACCCTTACTTATACTCGATAGGCTGGATTGTTGTAAGATCGCCAGGCAAACTGTAATTGGCAATATAAGTAAAGAACTAAAAGGGTATTCAAAAAAGGTATGGCCACCTTTTCCTATTCATTTAAACACCTATTCATTATTAGACTTAGGGCATGCAAAGGCCGAGGCAATAGCCCTAGAAGATATAAAGTTGGTTCACATCAAATTCAAGAAACACGATCCACAAAGGGTCGTGAGTAATCATGTGGCCAGCTATGGCCTTAAAAGATTTGAGCACGAGAATTCACCTCACGATGATATTTTCCGAGGCAAAAAATCTCATGAGGAGGTTTTGGCTTGAATACAAGCCCTGTCGCCCGAAGAGAGGGCCGATGTTGTCAGATTCCAAGAGCATAGGCAGAGTTTCCTTCCTCTAGTATTATGAGGTGAGAATCCAACGACCATAGAGGTGAAGAAAACAAAGGCCGAAGGCTCCAAAGATTCAACACCCGGCCAAGAAGAACAATAGGATAAAGAAGAGCAAGTTGGGGCTCTGAAAAAGGAAGTCGAGGCTTCGGATCCTCCAAGCGAGCCAACTTCAATCATTACTCCCAAGAAATATTATAAACAGAACGACAATCCCATCGCCTCTATTACCCCCCTACAGTCTGCAAAGGAGATCACGGACGCAGGTTGGATTTTGGGTGGAAAATTGACACCTATATCAGTAGAAGAGCTACCTCCGAATGAATTCTTCTTTGATAAAAAGAGGAAAGTGGTTGTGAGATAAGAAATCTACCAAGAGGAATGTGTTGTCTCTAAGAAAGATAAAATTTTAACTGATGGGAGAAATATGAAAAAAGAAGAATTCACGATGCAAATAGCAGGAACACTGGGGGATTTTGCCATGGCGAACCAATATTCAGTCAGGACCCTAAAAGATCATCTAAAATGAAAAGATTGTTTGATCAAGACGCTAGAGGCTAAACTAGCTACAACAGAGGCTGCTGCTAAAGATCAGGCAAGTGCGACCTTAGAGCAAGCAAGAATAGAAGATCAAAAAGAAATCGAGAAGCTTAAAGTTGATCTCGAACAGACACAGTTGATGGTTCAGATTAGTCAGACTTAGATAATCCACCAGGGAGAATTGATAGACCAGCTTCAGGCCAAACTAGAAATCATCGAAAGCCAAGTAATTGATATCGGGATATTTCAATCCCAAGCAATAGAGATCGGAAAAAGGTTATCGGTAGCGCAGCAGGGTCTGCTTGTTAAAGTAGAAACAATTCAAAGCAGCTTCCAACTCATTGATCAGATGTTGGAAAACCTCTCTCTTAAAGAAAGGGAAGCCGGAGCAGCTCTGGTGGCGTTCAAGGAGGCTATTATAGCCACAACGAGAAGGGAAACAAGCAGTAGTTCTAGTTTTCCCATCGCAGAGAAGACCAGGGGTAATATCTTTTTGAAAGAATGGGAGCGAAATATATCCGAAGGCAAACAACAAACTATGAAGCTAAGGAAATCTTGCGCAGAAATTTTCAATTTGTTAAGTGAGATTTGGTTGGGTTCCGATGGTGAAAGTGGCATGGAGATACTGGGTCAGATCGATACAACTAAATATATGCTAAATATCAAGTAAAATGAAGAAAGAGAATTAGCCGAAATATCACAAATAACTCAAACAGACATAGTGAAAATAGACAAATGGCTAATTAAATCGAGTATA
>WSFP011500742.1:0-13888 GCA_009831015.1 Picea engelmannii | reverse complement strand
GTTTCACAATCACCTCAAAGTCATATTCTTGGAACAATAGTATCCACCTACATATTCACCCCCCCAACACTATCTTGTTTAGTAGGTATCGCAACGCAGAGTGGTTTGTATACATATTGAAGTGATATCCAAGTATGTAATGTCTGAACTTCTGTAAGGCGTATATCATCACCAAACATTCTCTTTCTGTCATAGTATAGTTATTCTCTATACATTATAACTTCATGTTGGAGAATGCAATCAGATGATATATCTCTCCTTCACTTGGTTGTGCAAACATTGCTCCTAATGATATCAATGATGCATCAAAATGTACACGAAATTAGTTTCTCTAGTTAGGAGAAACTAAAATCGGTGCAGTAACCATCTTTGTTTTTCGTTTATTTAGACTCTTCTGACATTCATCATCCCACTAATAATTCACTTTACTCTTCAATAACTTTTCCATAGGTATTTTGATCTATGCATATCCTTTGATGAACTTCTGATAATATTCTGTAGGACCTAATGTGGACTTCAACTGTCGCATGGAAGTTGGTGGTGGAAAATCAAAAATCACGACTATCTTTACAGGGTCCATTATCAATCCCTGTTTACACACCACATGGCCCAACAAAATTCCAAAAGGCACACAAAAAATGAATTTCTTCAGATTCAATGAGATCTAGTATTGCCTAGACTTATCCAACATTAATAAAATTAGTTCAACATGATCCTTCAATAGAATCAATACTTTCCAATCATCTAGATACATTTCTAAAAACTGATGAATAAACTCTTTGAATGCGACGACAACTACTCTAGAAAATATTGCTAGTGCATTCTTTCTTGCCAATTATCCAGAGCATCTTCTGAGTCTGACACACATGAGTTAATAATCCTCCAAATGAGTATGCCTTCAGTTGTAGGATTCACATAATCATCCATTCACACAATCATATTGTACATATTATGAATATCTTTTTTCTTCGCTGGTTCTACATACCTTTGTGCTTCTGTGGGGTCTAATGGTGCAATGACCTTCAAGTATTCTACCTAAAATACCATGTATTTCTTATTTAGGGCAAAGATCATCTGATTATCAAATTCCCAAGCAAGTCCTAACAATGCTATATATGGTGTACTTCCATCTACTATGTCTATTAATTTGAAGTTTGCTACACTATGCACTATATCAATATTGGCATTTACTCATGTTAACCTTCTGACTGGGATGATATTATGTTGGTTCACTAGTATCAATTAGATTGGTGACAAAATTAGCTTCAGTTGGACCATCATATCCCAAGTTTGCCTCAGTATAACATTTACATCAGAGTCTAGATCTAGAATTATATTGTCCATTTCATAAGCCCCTATTTGTGCACTGAGTTAGACCTCCCTACTTATTCACTTCTAACTGTGCACCTGGCTGAATATTTTGGGTACTATAGGTCACTCATTTTCTTGGGAACAATGGTCAATCATTCTACGTAGACTACTCAACACATATTCATCCTTCATTAAATCTAAGCAACTTCTTTAAGATATCTTCAAAGTACTTATCTTATCGATTTGCTTCTATGTATGGTCATAGACTAGAGGCATATCAAATATTGGTGGTCTATCATACAATGTTGATGCAGTCAAAATCGATGATATCCAGTCTGATCCCATCAACTCTTTTCTTTCTTTCTGGCAAGTCTCTTTCTCTTTCCTTGGATCAAATAATGGTAATGGATCTATTACTTTCCTTACCCACTAGTGAATTATATTCCCTTGATATGTTGTGTCCGCTTTGATTCTCGTTCCTCCACATGTAACTGTTGCTATATTAGGTTTTTCATCATGCACTTCAATCGCTATCATCTATATGTTCTATTTTTGGTTATGGCTCCCTCTTTCCTACCATTCTTCTTTCAGTTGAGGACAATATTCCATCATATGGTACAATGCTCTGTAGTATGTGCATGTCATGCAAGGATTTGGGGAATTTTCACTAAATTTCTTGTTCAATTTCAATTATAACAAATTATTGGTCCTATTCCTCCTCTACCAAATCCTCCTCATCCTCTACCTCTACTGAATCCTCCTCATACATCCTGACTAAATCCTCTCAGAGTATTATACTCTAGAAATACTCATTTTGTTGATGCATTTTCTTCATGGATTCTATAACCATGCGTAGGGTTCTCTCTCATTAATTTGAATGCGGGAACATACTTCTCATAATTTCCTACAGATTTGCAAAAATTACAAAACAGGTTCCTAGGCATACTCTGGTACTTCTACAATAATGGGCAAGAAATTATATGATGTCCCCATGTCTTGCATATTTCACAATACCCCACTCCTCCTGTGCCCAATGGATTCATTGCTCCTCTATCCATAAACTATGAAAATGTTGGGAATTTGTCTTTATGATGGACTTATGTTTTACATTTAATACACCAAAATTATTCATGATTTTCCTTTTCTTTCATTATTTACAACAACTAAATACTTAGTGCAACCAACTGTGACTGAACCTGTGCCATTCATGTGTTATCTCCTATAGGAGATGCTCCTAACTTCATTGAAATTTATAATTCTTCCAACTGCGACGTGACCTTCTGCTATGCCAAAGGACAACGAATGTGCACCAATAGACCTGGAATCAACTATTCTCTATGTTGTTTGTCAAGAATATAGAATATTAATCTAGCCATCACATATTTAAACCTCTAATTGTAATCCCAAACTGTCTCATTCTGCATTTGCTTAATTTCTTTCAACTCTTTGATATACCACGATTCATATTTTGGCTTCCGAAATTCCTTTAATAAATCTTGTCCATTTCATCTAATGTCCTTATTGTCCTACCAGTGTAGTAGTCTGATACTTCATGTAACACAACAATGTGCAACCTCTGAACATAGTTGTTAACTACACATTCTTCGTTGCCTCATCTTGGACATTCTTCATTGTCCATATTGTCTCACATAAAAATAGATGTTGCTCTGGGTCTTTCGACCTTGCTCCCTAGAATTCAGGCATTCTTAATGTATTATCTATTCCTTCCATTTTATTTTGTGTAGTACTTACCTTCAATGATGCATCTAAGTCTGGATTGCTGCACTACTTCCACTATTTTAACTATTGTTCTGACTCCCTCCACTAACTACAATTTCTCTTGACAAAGTTCCTGTTTCTGCTTCAAGTCTTGTTGATGCACCCAGGGTCATGGGTTCGAAACAAATTTTGATATTATATGGGCTTCCTTCTTCTATTGGACTACACTGAGGATCATTTTATTTCTCTTTACATTTTGTGATATGAAGCACTATTTTGGGGTCTCTTTTCTCAAACACTTTGTGCTACTCTTCTCTCTCAGCCACAACCTCCTTACTATACCTAAACCTTTTCCCATAGTGAAATACTCCATTCTCTCCATCTGAGTCACTATCTTCCTCTCTCAACATCGTCAGTCCATATGTTCCTTATTCATGATTTTCATCTCTTTCCACTCTCAGACGTCATCCCCTAGTCCCCCTATGTGCAAGAAGGATAGAAATCAGATTCAATATTCATAACATTCTTTTCGTACAACAACATATTTATCCATGTAGATAGTGCATTCAAAAATCTTCTTCATGGACCCTTGAAGAATTCCCTCTCTCTGATACTATAAGAATGGGTAAAATCTATTGCAAAATCTATAATGTAACCCCCAAGTATACTATTCAACCAAAAATCAATTGTACGAGAAACTTTATTACTTACTGTATTCAATTGTCTGATCAATTCAGGAGTCAAATTTCTCGTAGCCTCAACTCGGTATCTTCCAACATCCTCCTCTATCCTTTTTAACCATTTAGTCAAAATTATCAAAAACTCACCAAAGAAAATTTCATAAAGATTTGTAAACACATACCTTTGCAACCATTTTTCATCACTGAGTCATGGGTTCCTATTTTGTTTTCTTGAAAAATATCATTCATTCCTCCTCAACCATTCTATGATCTCTTCCTTATTTTACCTCCAAAGAATTACCCTCAATTACATATCCTGGTTCCCATAATGGAACCATTTATTTGTGTGCAGTGGGAAGACCCAAGGTTAATCATTAATAATCCAAAAAAACCCTTAGACACCAGCCCTTTCGGTATCCCCTACAATCAAGTGAAGTCTCATATGAGGAATCTAGAGGGGATGTAGTAACCAAAATTCTACAGTGGCGAGGGGAAGTGAGGCATTCAACATAATCTTACTATGCATTATCCATTCATCTACTGTGTGCGTAGTTTCTATTACTTAACCCTTAATTGTCATTCAATATACCATGTGCATGACATTACTCCACTTAACATTCAATCATTCATCATTGAATTAAGTGCATAAAATCGTAACAACATACATCAGTGACATATTCAAAATACTAAACATTTAGCATCATTTTGCAGTAAACATTAACATCATAAACATAACAAATAAACACATCATGACACAAGGTTTGAACATGGTTCAAACCAAAATGGGCTACGTACATAATGGATGGATTCTTATTTTATTCATTGAAATCTCCTTATAGCTATGCGTTTCTCTTACAATAAGTTGTATCATATAACATTACCCAAAACTTCCTTAGTCATTCTTCCGCAGTGCGAGTCTAACTCATGAAACCCTCAGTAATAACTCAAAACACTCTCACTCCAAAACTCATTACTGAAACTCAACTCAAATTACTTCACCCATTTCACTTCAAAAAACACCCCTTCTACCCATAAACCTATTACAAATTCTAGCCTTACAATAGGGCTAAGCTCGTTAAAAACTGGTTACAAAGTGGATAAAATGTCCCCAAAATCATAAATACTTTCCTCCTTCTACGTGCTAACTCCCGAACATGCTCTAGCTTCTTTGCGCATGCACTTCTCCTTAACCAAAATGTCACACGATTCGTTCCTACAAGATTCCCAATACTTCTCTAAAATAGCTTTCTCCAACAGTACCCCTGACCTTAGATGCCCAATAACATGTTCACCCCTCATCCCTTATCCCTTGACACCTTATAAACCCATAAACTATTAAGTACCCCTATCCTTGACCCCTAATTACTCCAACTTAAACCCTAACCCCTAACCCTTGGACCACTAATGCATTAACCCCTAATCCCTCAGATCTGAAAGTTGGGCTAGGGAAATTTTCCATCCACTTAAAACTTGTGGTCTCCAGGTGAAATAAATAAATAATATGACATAATGATGAAGGATAAATAAGAATATGTTGTTTTTTCTAGTTGTGATTAGATATCTCATAAAGTGTCTCTATTTTTACGTGTCAAGAAAAGTAACAATTTTCCTATATTGTTTCAACATATTCATAGACATATTGATAAATTGCACAAGCTTCATCATTGATTTGTTGTCTTTGTTTCTCGCTCTCACCTAATATGTCTTTTTCTTTGTCTTTTTCATCTTTGTTTCCCTATATTTTATTTGTAAATGTTTGTATCTTTCTAATATTTTTTATATACAATAATATTACTTGGTTGTTTGTAATTATAAAGGAACGATTCCCTAGGGAACTTCCCATGGAGGAAGACGTGGTTGTACAATAACTTTTTCAGGAACATGGAGTGAATACTGAAGATCAAGTTAATGATCCTACAGAAGAAGATGATGATGATAATAATGAAGTTGAATAAGATGGGATAAATATATTGATCCATGAGACATTTAATAATGCTATAATGGATGATGATGATGACCAACTTGATGGTGTTTTTTATATATCTGTACTTGAGAAGGAAATACAACCTCGTTATCAAGTCTCCAAAACAAGTCTTCTCTCTACTATATTTTTATTGGTGAACTTAAAGGTTATGAATGGTTTCTCAAACACTTGTGTCACACAACTCCTACGTTATGTAATATATTTTTTCACATTTAGTACATGATGATAAAAGTTTTCGTTTTTCCTCTATTTTTATTGTTAGTTGATCATTTGTAAAATTCGGGTGAAATATGTACAATTAATATTCTTTACATTAACCAATATTATTTTTTTATGTTGGATATTGTTAGGTGAATTTTTGTTAACACCGTCAAATGTTTTATGTTGCACATACCAAGATTTACATGCCATTATGAAAAATATTGGACTGGAGTAACAAGCTATTCATTCATGTCCTGGTGATCATATTCTATATTATGGAGAACATGCATCAAAAGAAGAATTCTTGAAGTTTCAAAATAGTAGATATCGAACCGATCAAGTAACAAAAAATGTGCCTTGCAAGGTTCTTCATTATATTCCCATAATTCCACGTTTTTGGTGATTGTTCAGGTGCAAAAGAATAACACAGTTTATGGATTACCATGCAAATAACATACGTAAAGATGACGTTCTTTCAATTCCTGTAGATGGATCTGCATTTAATAATATAGAGGAAATATGGCCACATTTTAAATTCGAACCTCGTAATCTTAGGATTTCATTAGTAGTTGAAGGTGTCAATATATTTGGAGAGATCAAATCTACTTACTCGATGTGGCATGTTTTTGTTATCAACAATAACATTCCTCCATGGATGTCAATAAAGAGGGAGCACATAATGTTGGCAATGATTGTTCTAGGTAATTTTTTAGAATAATTTTTTTAACACAGTAGAATCTCATTTGTCTTTTTTGTTTCATAATTCTATATTATATTTTTTTGTTTACTCATAATATGTTCAACTATGTCTTATAATTATGTTTGATATTTTTATTTACTCATATATGTGGTAATTATATATTGTATGTTCAATTAATTAGGTAAGTACCAATTTAAATATATGAATGTATATATCAAGCCTATTATCTATGAGTTACTAGAGTTATGGAAGGGTGTCACTATGTTTGATATCTCTATACCAGTAGGTGTGCAAAAGGAATTTCAATTCCATGCATATAGAAAATTCACTATGCTCCAGGGATAACACATTTATGTGGTATGTTATAACATTACACTGCACTTTAATATTGTTTAATGTTATAAAGTTCATATCATGCATGTTTTATATATACTCCCTTCATTAAACATACTTCGAATAATTGATATAAATTTAATCCATCTCTTGCAAGTCTTCAAACAAAGGGTAAATTTACATGTCCACTTTGTGGTCCTAAGATGAAATCTCATCATTCAAGAAGTTTAGGAAAGGAGGTGTTTGATGAGTATAGGCACTTCCTCTCTAAGAACCATAGGTATCAAAGTACCAAAAAAAAAAATTCAATGGGAAAGAAGAGATTGGTTTAAAACCATGGAGAATGACACCTTTTCTATGGCAGTTGCAATATAATAGAAATAGTCAAGGTATGGATCAAATCATCTATGCATCATAAATGAAATGTTTGGAATATTTATATTTTTGTTGAATTTTTTTCATTGTAATAATTGACAAGTATTGTTGTAATATCTTTAATTTATATGCTTCAACTTGAAGGTCATCATGAAGGCATTAATAATGGGGATCTTCCACGAGCTATAAAAAGTTATCCCATACAATTCAATAGGCTCCCCTAATATGATCACCTAGAAATTGTTCACTTGTTCGATACAATGCACATCTAGAAGAATGTAACAAAAATGTTATGGTGAATCTTAGATGGAAGGGTGACAAAGAAAAAATTGTCGATATTTGTAATGAAATTAAGGAGGAAAATCATGCAATGAAAAGTGTGATTCATTCAAATAGCGATGGAGACCAAAATATAATCGCCCTTCCATGGTTATTGACAGAGAAACAAAGCAAGGATGTAAGAGAGGTTATTGAAAAAATTGAATTTCCTACTAGATTCTTTTCCAACATAAAGAATCCTAACAAAGAAAGGTGAATTAGGTGGGGCAAAAACTCATGATTGACATACCTTTATTAAGGTAATTATTTTGGTGTATATATTTATATATTAGTGAAACATCTTGTTAGTGTTTTCTTTCTACTAATTTGGGAATAAATAATAATTCTTTTTTTTTGTTACAGTATGTTCTAACTATGTCTCTCCCGGAAAACTTTCAAAACAATGTGAAAGAAGTTATATATGATCTTAGAAAATACATGAGGTAAGTGGAAATTTATATGCAAAGTGTAAATTGTTCAAATAGTTGTACAACTTGTATTTTACTGCATGTGTTTTACTTGTGATGTAGTACTATATACTTTTTTGTTGAAACCTGTGATTTTCTTGCATAATTTGTAGATGGTTGTCATATAAAGAAATCTATAAAGAAGATATAAAGTATTGGAGGAGAAAAATCCTCTTCCAGTGTGAAATGAAAAATTATATACCTTCAACAATTTTCAATGCTCAAGAAAAATACCTCGTCCACCAAGTTGAGCAGATTGAAAAGTGTGGATGTGTACACATAAGGTCAATGTGGATGGTTGAGAGGCACTTGAAAACATTGAAGGATTTTGTTAGATAAAGAGAACATCCTAAGGGTTATATAGTAGAAGGATATATGGTATATCAAACTGTGGTTTATATTACTCAATATATTCCTAAAATAGTTGCAAGTATCAATGTGGACCACATTTGGGATGTCAACTCCATCAACAAATTTGAAAGGGAGAACCTATTGGGGAAAGGTAGAATGAGGAAAGTGACATGTAAGTGGATGGTGAGTATTTATAATAAATTTGACTTTCTTTTTATGTATATCATACTTATTTAATTTTTAGTCTTCATGCATAATCCATTATTATGAAGGTATACCATGGTAAATGATTTTTTTTATTTTAATACAATTGGTCGAGAGTGGGATGCAATACATTTATGTACTGCGAACAATATTGATTGGATGAACGTATGGATTGAACGATATATACAATCTAATAATGGTAGGTTATCATGGTATGGTGTGGCTACATTGGTCAAAGAATATGAACATAAAGGAGATTCCAATATTACACAGAGGGAAATTGATTTAGCATATGGTTTAACAGATAAAAAGGAAAGCATATTCACCCATACTATATAATTATTTTTAATAATATATTGATGCATATGGCATGTTTTTTTCTTAGTTTTCATAATTTCCAAGTATAAATATGTTTGTCAATTGAAAATTCATTTTTCACGTGTCTCACATATTTATGTTGAAACACCACAAGGCTATGTGGTGCAATGGCCGCAAATTTCCCATCAAAAAGTTGGATGAAAAGATGAAAAATTTTGATAGTGGGATAAATGCAATATTTTAGGTTACAAATGTTTCCTATAGAAGTGATAGACACACAAAATCCTATGAAAATCAATACTATGGGTTTTTGGATGATATACTTGAGTGTGACTTTAAATCCTTCAAATTAGTTCTGTTCGACGTAAAATGGTGCATGATACAAATGAATGAACATGATCCTGATATAATTGTTAATCAGCATGCTAACGGATCTACCATGGTTAATAAAAGGAATTTTGAGTCGGGATCAGAGCCCTATGTTATTCCAAGCAAATGCAAACAATTATTTTACTCATAGGTTCTAGGTATAAGGGGGTTGGTCATATGTTGTTATATATGATCCTACAGGAAAGAAGGTAAAGTATAATGTAGTGGAATAATATGATATTGAAGAATAAGATGATGTTTAGGAGCTCTTAGATCATGTGTCAGAAAAATACGTCATAGAAGTTTAAGGAGATGTTCTAGACAATGTTATGGATGAATATGGTATCGATGATGTGTTAGAAGAAGAAATTGAAGAAGTTAAACCAAATGTAGGAGACAATAATCCTGATGATGATATAGATGATTATATGATTGCAAATGACGACATTGATGATGATGTTGATATGGCCAATCCTTTCAACATCAATTCTGAACCGGATGATACAGATGTTGAGTTGGATGAAGAAGAATATTAATGATATTGAAATGTTGAAATGTACGAGGTATGTATTTATATTTTTTCAGTCGATTTGTTCTCTTTCATTTACCTTAAATTTTTGTTTTCTTAGTTTCTAAGCTTGATTCTTACTATGTTGCTTTCAAATATTTTATAGTAGATAAATTGGGTATTTGGGAATTGAGAGTGATGTGGGGGATGGGGGGGGGGCGCCATATGAGATTCCAACTTCACGTGGTTGGCATTTTTCAGAAGAGAATATATTATTCATGAAACACAAAGAAGTTCATTCAGGTTTATACCATCATCTCCAATTTTAACTTCTGTTCATCCAACAATTTTCAAGGTTGTCCATTTACCAATTAGTGGAAATTGTGCTTTAATTTTACCCTTCACATAATGCACTGTGAATGGGGACAACGTTGAAATTATTTTGTTTTGTGCTTGTAATACCCCTATGCTTAACCCCAACTGTAAATTTAAATACAAATGTACTTAGGCTGTTGAGTCAGGATGCATAAAGGATAATATATTTGTAATGTAAACATAAATGTATTCACATTCAAATATTAATGAAAATCCCATCACTGCAGCAAAAAAACCATGTAAAAGAGTATGGGGGACTAAACTCCACTAGTTAGGGAAAGGGAGATAAACGTTAAGGATAAGGGGCTAAGATAGGGAGCTTCAGCCAAAAAGGAATATTATATTAATATTCCTTAAAGTATAAAGTATGGATAATTATTTTATCCTAAGTTCTAAGGATGGGGACAAGTGGGCCAAAGTATCTCTCGACATGACAAGTGTCAAGTTGGGAACATGCATACATATAGTTGGGACTTAGTTCATTTTCCTAGAATTCCTTCGTTTTTCTAACTCACTAATTTCAGTTGTCCTCCGTAATTTTCTGTTACTATCATTGTACCTGTATTGTACCCCAACCAGTACCAAACCCGTACCTGTACCTGGTTAGCTTAGGAGCTGGACTAAATAAATGGGTTGTCAATTCCGTGGGATATATAAGAGGCAGGTTGTCAGGACCATGATAAATTATTTCTAGGTGAGAGAATTTATGGAAATTGATCACCCAAATGTGCCAGACTGCAGCTACAGGGCTATGAGACTTCTTGTCTGACCTGTCGCTGAAGCCTCGGAAAGGAAGTGGGGTAGTTGAGGGACTATTGAGCAGAGAAGGTGCACATTTTCTGGGGTGGGATAGGTATGTGGGGAATGAGGGACTGTAGTATATTAGTTTGATTTGATACCTGTGACAAAGTTTTTCCCGTTGTCTGAGATACATCATCCTGGTTAGGAATTCCTTTACCTGGGTGGAGTTTAGTCCTAGCTCAGGTGTGACCCAGTGCTAAGATGTTTTTAGCATTGTGGTCTAAGGATGGGAGGAAAATGGAAGGTCTACATGAAGTTGGTGATATTTTTACCAAGATAAGTGTTAATTGTGTGTTAAATTACATGCTGCATTATTATTTATGCGTTATTTTTACGGGTTTTTCCTATGTGTATTGCATGTGTATTTTTATTATTATTTTGTTAGAATATGTGCATTTGCATATTTTTTGTATGTTTTAAAATTGTATACAATTCAAAATTTTTACATGGCATAGCCCAACAGTTGGATGTTGCAGACGCTATAATATGGTATCAGGGCTCTAGTTTTCAATACTGAGCCTAGATGGGCCAACCAAATTGAAATTGAAGAGAAATTTCACAGAGAATTGATTTCGAAGTGGCTGAATTTTACGTTACAGTGCACCATGGTAAAAATCAGAAGCAATTGCGTGGAATTGGGAAAAATCCCCAATTTATGTTGTTAAGTTCATGGTAAATTTGAGAAATTTGGCCAACTAGTGAGATATTCTTAATTTAATATCTGTTCTAGCAAATTCAGACTTAGAATTGGTCAAATTTGAAGTTATAGTGTGCCAAGAGTTTGCTAAGAGAACACTTTGACTATGTTTGAAAGCTCAAGATGTGTAGCGGTTCAAGAAAGAAATCAAAGGCCAAGGAGTCGACCCTGCAGTGGAGAGATCAAAGGTTGATCCTTTGAAAGATTGAGAAATCCTTCGTTGGAGGGAAGCAGAGCCGCATAAGAGAGAAACCACAACAACATTTGATTTGGGCTGCAAGATTAGATCTGGGACATTGGATCAAACCCAGACGAGAGGAGAGTGCATGACAGAGGAGATTAGATCCTAGCCATTGGATCTCAACACAGGAGAACAAAAACTATTGATCAGAGTTATCGGGCCATAATTTTTGGCCAAAGTGGAGTAGATCTCAGCCATAGATCCCATCATGGAATGTGAACTGTAGATCCCACAATTCATAGATTTAGCACTTCGAGAAAAATTGACCCTTGTGTTGCCAGGAGGAGAAATTCCTGAAGCAATGAAGTCCCAAAGTGAATATACACTGTAGATTACTAGGAGAGTGAGAGACATTGGATCCCTGAGTGGTTCGAAGATTCGACACTATGAGAGAAATTGGTTATGGTTGCGTGAAGTGGAGAATTTCCCAAAGTCTCAAATTCCAAAGTTAATCCTAGTTGTTGATCAAAGTAGAGTCTTAGTGATAGATATTATCCCTTCACTAATTCGATGTTCGATAGTTCGAGAGTGTGGTGGTTGTCTGGAGCGAGAAGACTTGAAGCTCGAAGCCCAGAGTTAATCACATCCGTTGGGTATGTTAGGAGTGTGAGCTTTCAATTTCAGTTCGACATTCGGCTATCTAGGAGGTAGCATGTGTTGGAATCAAGAAACTTTCGAAGCCCTGAGTCCTGGAGTCTCGGATTTGATCTTAGTCGTAGATCAAGGAGAAAGTGTGGACCATTGATCCATGAACTCTTCGAGAGTTCGCCAATTTGGCAGTCTGGGATATTTGTGTAATGGAGTAGTGGAAACTCCCGAATCCCAGAGTCTCGAAGTGAATCTCCACCATATATCGTGGAGGAGGGAAGAAAATCCCCGCCATCCATTAGATATAGCCATAATATTTTAGAGAGAGAAAGGATAAGGTGAATACCTACAACCTTCAGTCAAGGTCACTTTATGACTGAATTCGACTGGTAACTACTCCGGGATATTGGAGTTTTGAAAAGGTGAATGTTCACAGAGCACCGAAATTCTGGAGCTAGGGAGAAGACCTACACCCATTGGTCAAGGTCACTTTATGACCAAATTTGACTGGTAACCACTCCGTGAGATTGGAGTCTTGAAAAGGTGAATTTTCATGGAGCATCAAAGTCCTATAACTAGGGAGAAGACCTACACCTGCTTGTCAAAGTCACTTTATGACCGAATTCGGCTAGTAACCACTCTAAGAGATTGGAGTGTTGAAAAGATGAATTTTCACGGAGTGTCGAAGTCCTGAAGCTAGAGATAGCACCTTTTAGTTGAGTGCTTAGTTATAGCCCATGGTCACATGATATTTCCACCGAAGAAAAGGGGCTAACACATGTGGTTTTTGTTGGTTGTGGAGCCTGATTATCTTCCTGATTTATAGGCCTTTTACTTTCAGCCGTGTTTATACCCCATGAAGTATTTACACCCCAGAAGTATATACACTCTTCCATGCGGGGGAGTGCAGAGGGGGGGTACCCCCTTTGTGGGGTCCAGGGGGCCTATCCCCTTGGATGGGGGGTCTGGGGGCAAGTGGGCCCCCAGCGGGGGTTCGGGGGCGAAGCCCCTGAAGCAAAAATTGCCTTGTAAAAGTATATTGTAATTTCATTGTAAATCTGGACCATTCATTATAAGGTCACAGATATAACGGTAGAGATTATGTTAGGGTCTTTTGCCCTAGAAGGAAACCCTCTTTTATGAGGGAAATGTATCGTGGCTATGGATGGTGGTGAATATTGTATTCTGAGAGAGGAGATTGTGATAGAAAGAAGAGGAAGTTACAACGGGTTTTGCTGTAGGTTGTATCCCTTCATTTGTTGGATAATAATAAAGGAAGGACCTGGCAATTTCTCTGGTGGACGTAGCCCACACTGGGTGAACCACGTAAATCTATGTCTCTCTTGTA
>WSFP011500730.1:0-13889 GCA_009831015.1 Picea engelmannii | reverse complement strand
CACACAACAAACACATATCTGTCAAATACTCTGGTATATAAAAATAAATGATATATAACAAAAGCAACATAAAAATTACATATGTTTCACAAAAAAAAACAACAACAAAACAATGATGTAAACTTACCCATCTCTCCTCGCTCCTCACCAAGAGGTACTGGTATCTCAAGATATCTCAAGAAATCAATCCCAGCATAGGGGTAATCCTCTATGACTAGGATCTGTCACGACAACCAAGTGAAGAAATCATCGTCGAAGGACTCATTGATCCTTCCACCACCCTGTCATGGCAGTAAAACTGCCCATCTACAAACTATAGGAAGGGAGGGTTGATGTCCTCATACCACTACTCGAGGACTGAAGCTCGGAACTCTTTCAAAGAAGAAATAGCATAGAATGGTCCCAAATCCAAAGTTCCTCTGTGTCCGCAACTGGGAATCTGTCAACTGCCTCTTCATACAATCTAATAATGTTGTGCTCCAGTCAAATATTTGTGCATTTAAGCATTGGAATGCATAATTCATCTATGCATGGGATGCCTGACATAGAGCCACAGAACTAGTAATCTGCCCAATAAGCAACAAAATCGCCTGCAGTGATAAGTTAGTAACCTTGCTTATGGGCACTTATGAGCTCAAGCGGTCTATACCAGCCTCACAGTAAAGTCCTATCAATTCCTCTATGTTATGCAGCCCTAAAGGAAATGTCTAGAAGTTTACTGGTTCCCCTCTCCTGGAGAGGCCAGTCAAAAAATATATATCCTCTATCATGGGCACCAGTGACTGCCCCTCTAACATAAACGCCTCTGCATTCGAATGCCAATAATCAACCAAGGCATTCAGTAGCCTAGGTTGTGCCTGCATAAAAGGACATAATAAGAACTTGATCATCCCACATTGCATCAAGGAAGTCACAGCATTGGGGTCTTCCCCAACCAAGTCACTAACCTCCTCATTCTCTCTTTCTCTCCAGTGAACATACATCCTACAAAACACCAAGGTTCAGAAGGATTAACCCTTGTTTTTTAAACTTTTTTCATTCAATAAGGGGGTCCACATGGGTTGTGATGATGACAGTCGTGTGTACATGTGTGCAGTTTTTACTCTACCCGAATGTACACACGGCCTGTCCTACGACAGCCCGCGTGGACCTAGGGCCGACGTTTTGAAGGTCGACACCCCCACAAAACATGGAACCCAAAGAAAAAATAAAGATTTAAATTGCAATATAAGAGAGTGTGTACTTACTTGGTCTAGACATATGGTCGTTTCGTCTACTGTAGCTCCCGTAATCACCACTTTTATCAAAGGGTTTTTTTTGGCTTTAGAGTCAATTTCCAAATCAACGATGGTGATAATGAGTTGTCAGCTTCTATTTATAGACTTTTTGGCCTCTTTTTGTCACTTTTTTGGCCCCCCTTATCATTTTATTTAAAACAAAAACCATTTAGAGTGATTCAGAAGTTGCATTGAAGGGGTATGATCGGGTATCAGGAAATTTTTTTGGAGTTTTGGGTAACTTTTGACGGTCCATGGAAAAAATTTAGATGATCAACTTGAGCATGTAGGTTAGGTTTCTACCCTGACTTTTGTATCTCATTGTCTTTTTTCCTTGCCATAGGATCGATCCCATCAGGTTGCGACATAGAACCTTCATTGCTTCTTTTGAAGTGTCGCGAGTTGGTGGTAGATATTACCGGAACATGGATGCCCTAGGTAGATTCTGGTTGCATCATGGTGTTCATGCTGTCTCTAATCACTGTAGGCTCGGGATTCCTTGTTGTTTTTCTTGATTACGAGTTTAAGCCTCATTTGCATGATTCTTTTTCACTCTTAACCTCACCCTCTGGACTCCCAAAAGACACACGGGTCTTCTTTTAAGCCCTTTTCAGACACTCTAAATATGAAAAGATTGTCGAGTGATCTTGTGGCCTTTCACACTCGTTAAACTGAAATTTGAAGTCACATCTGTCCGGCAGTAGTTTACCTCTTTTTTGGTCCGGACGGTCAACTGTACGAAAAAAGGTATACTCTATGGAACTTCAGTTCTCTAGAAGAGTACTCTCAAGTATCATTTTAACCTTTTTTCGGGCCTGAGGGACTAAATTTACGAAAAAGGAACTCCCACGGAGTCCATAGTTAATCTCTTTTCTGACTCACTAAAATTGAAAATATCACTGAGTGACCTTCTTCTTTCACACTCATTAAACTGGTCTAGAAGAACACTCCTGACGGAGTCCATAGTTAACCTTTTTTTAGACTCCTTAAAAATGAAAAAATGGCCGAGTGATCTTGTCTTTATCACACTCGTTAAAATGGTTTTGAATAGATGTATTTTTTGTGCTAGTTTACCCCTTTTTCAAACTGACTAGACTACCTTCGAAAAAGGTACCCCAATAAAGTCCCCTTTTACATTTTTTTAGAGTCTCTAAATATGAAAAATCATCGAGCTTACCTTCTCTAGGATCGTTAAACTTACATTGAAGGATGTTACCATTGTTTGTTTTGTTAACTACATTTTCATACCTGCGTCTTTGGTCTAAATGCCGGATCCATGTTGCTCTCAACTGAACCATCTGAAGCATACCTTATATGCAAGCCTTGTAGCACTTTGCCTCTGCGTCTTAACACCTTTGGCCCCCAGAGAATTTTTCCTGAGTGTCATTGTTCTGAACATTAGTGTTGTCCTTGTGCCTTGAACTTGTATGTTTGTAACACTCATTCCTCCATTGTAATGTAACATTATTTTATTCTTTTTTCCAAAATCATTGAAAAAGACAAAAAAATCAAATACACCCCAAAAAGAGGAAGGGAAAAGTATTTTCTTTATTGGCAGCACAATAAGTCACCCTTGGATAAAGCACATCTATCTATTTATTCATCAAACTATGGGATTTAATATGACATTAGGAAGTTGTTCTCACTACATAGAGCTATTTCCTCCTCCATTTCGTTATTTTTCCAAACATATGGAGAGTTTGCGTTGCCTCCTACCTCGTAAACTTATGATTAATTCCATGCTTCCCGAGTCTCATCATTTGTCGTGCTGTTTTCCAAGGGAAGTTTTTACCAAGCCTAAGTCGACCCCTCTACAGTTTCTCTCTTGCCCTCATACCCGACCATCCTGAATTTCCAATCAAGTCTTTGTTCAAAATCAATGAGGCCTTCAGTCTGATCATCAAGATTCTCTAGTCCATGATCAACGAGCCATTGAAGACCTCTACGTAGTGAAGTCGTACACTCATATTAGACTCCTACCCAAGTTTTGAAAATTTTGAAGTTGTTGCTCGAGCTCTGAAGACCTCATCTCCAACCATCATGCCTTATCAGCTTCTAAGAAGATGGATACTCTACATGTATATCTTTTTGATTTCGAGATGTAGCTCCATTATGTATTGTTCATGACTACACTTTATATAGTTATATGAGATGGATATACAGTGTATTTGATTGGTAGCCATGTTTTTATTCTATCCCAAGCATGGGTATACCCACCTCGGTGAGACAATTTTTATTTCTTGCAGATGATGCCGCCCAATTTCTGGTCCTTGGGCTCACTTTTTCGGCACATCAGTAAAGATTGTTAATGTATTTTGGCCATCATATGCTCTTCTGACCTCACACATTAGGGGGCATATTTTATAACCCTAATTTGCACCAGACATGCTTACCTGGCATGAGGCCATCTCAGATTCCTTCTTTGCCAAAGCACTATTGAACAACTCTTCTTAAAAACACTTTTTATAAAGCCCACATGCTCTGCTCTATTATTGCACACGTGTACATGCTCACTGACCCAAAACAACCCGCGTGCACATACAAAAGCATGAGAAAAGGAAAGTTGTCGATGGAACACACAACTTTGGGTAAGTTAACTACACCTTCTGGCCATTCATGGCCAAGGGTTCGTCCAAATACCTAGATTCTTCTAGCCTATAAAAGAAGGGATAGGGGTCCCATTTGGAGAAGAATCATAGTAAAGAAACTATACCTGATTGCACATTCCCTTTGTCCCAACCCTTTAGCCATCCTTGTGCAAAGAGAAAGATAGAGAGAAGAATTTGGAGGGCAGTTGAAGAGGATCCCAGGACCAGGTTCGTGGAGCAGCGGCCGACTTCATCATTGTAAGTTGATTTGTTGAAGTTAATAATAAATAAATACTTTTCCCATCCCACCATATGAGGTTTTCATGGTTTATCGCATAGTTGTTTATTGAATCTCTAACCCATTAATCTATATATCAAATGCATGTGGAGTTTGTTGTTTTTTTTGTGTGAATGCAGGTTAGCCTTGGGAGGAGAGTTGCAATCAAAAAGAGATCAAGTGAGAGGAAGGATCTACATCAAACACCCAAAATAAGGTATGCTCACTTGATCTTCTTAAATATGTATTTTCTTAAGAATAATGGGGATTAGGTCTAGGACGACGGTAGAAATTAGAAATCTTTAGGTATTTTCTGCATGCAGAATTAAACCCTAAGTGATAGTCTATAGAGGGATTTCCCACTCACAATAGAATTGGCGACCATACAAGGCTGTGACAGTTAGCAGTAAGGAAAAAGACACTCAAAGTCCAAAAGTTCCAGTCAGAAATCCTACTCCTAAAACCAAAGAGATCTTGAAGTCTTAATCCTCCTTCAGCTTTGAGAATGAGATCCAAAAAATCAATATCCCTGTACCTTTTTTGGAATTGATAAAAAATAAAGAATTTAAAAAATATCTCTCCAAAATGTTACAGCCCAAAGCCTCTTCAAGTGCCATTGATTCAGTAAATCTACAAGATGAAAAACTAGTAGTTATCTTAGGACCATTGATAGAATATAGAGATGATTCATCCCCTCCTTTCTATACATCATTGAATATTCATGATAAGGTGCTGCATAATTTTTTGATGGATTCAGGAGCATCCCACAATCTCATGCCAAAAACCGTTTTGTATGAACTTGGGTTAGAAATCAAAAAGACTTACCATGACTTATATTATTTTGACTCAAGTGAAGTGTCTTAGGGTCATTAAGGACATGTTTGTGACCTTATTTCAGTTGCCCATGAAAAGCGTAGTCATGGATATCATGGTCGTTGATGTCCCCCCCGATGTTTGGCATGCTCTTGTCAAGATCTTGGATAAAAATACTTGGGGTAACATTGCAAATGGATCTCTCATATGCTACCATTCTCGTTTTTGGGGGGGAGCATAGAAGAATTTATAGGGAAGATCAATTGGCTTATATCATTAGTTATGAAGCAAATCCCACTAATCATCCTGTTTTTTCTTTTGATACCAATTTGGGATCTAGCATTTTCCAGCTCACTGGCGCTCTTGAAACTCCTCTTGAAATCATAAAATAGTCTATTACCTTTTGTGAGGAGTCTCCTCTAACCACCTATGTTTGGAAGATGTTCTTTGATGGAGCCTCTTCTAAGGAAGGTGTTGGTGCTAGAGTGGTCTTTGTCTCACCAACTCAAGAGACTATATCTTTTTCATACAAACTAGAATTTGAAACTACTAATAATGTGGCAAAGTATGAATCTCTTGTCTTGGGATTGAGGGTTGCTAAAGACATTGGGTTAGAAGAGCTATCGGTATTTGGGGATGTTGAATTAATAGTCCATCAGATTAAAAATATTTACCAAATGAAGCATCCTAGGCTTAGATCTTACAGGAATGAAGTGTGGGACTTGGTGGACAGTTTTTTCTCATCTTTTAACATTTCATTTATTCCTAGAGAAGAGAATATCATGGTTAATTATTTGGTTGTATCAACCAACAATTTAAGAATCCTCTTACCACCTAAACTCAAGTATGATGTAGAAGTCAAGTACAGGCCTTCTATACCGGACAATCTAAAATATTGGAAGGTGTTCGAAGATGATCTAGAACTTAAAAGAATCCTCGTGACTGTTGATGATTTTTTTGCATTACACATTGATCAGGATCATGATTCTAAAATTAATCCTCATGCCGATGTTTTCCTTAATAAAATTGCTAATCATCATATTGTGCAACTACCTAGAAATCACATTCCAAAAGGACTAGTTCCTTTGAAAAGATTATTTGACAAAAATGATGTGGCAGTGAAGGGGAAAGTGTCTGCTGATGATGTTGACATAATTGAGTGCAATTTGGGCACAAAAAAGGATCCAAAATATGTCAAGTTATCAAGAAACCTATCAAGAGAGAAGATGGCAGAATATAGTGAGTTGTTAAAAGAATTTTCTGATGTATGTGCTTGGACTTATGCAGATCTCGAAACTTATGACACCAACATTATAGAGCACAAGATCCCATTAAAGGAAGAGACAAAACCCTTCTAGAAAAAGTTGAGACAAATCAATCCTATGTTGCTGCCTGTCATGGAAAAGGAGGTAAAAAAGATTTTAGATGCTAAAATTATTATTCCTTTGAGGTATTCTGAATGGGTGGCCAACTTGGTCCCGGTGTGAAAAACGAATGGAGAAATTAGACTTTGTGTTGATTTTTGGAATATGAATAGAATTTCTAAAAAGGATAATTATCATTTGCCCAAGATGGAGCACATATTACAAAGTGTGATAGGTGCAGCCCAGATGTCCATGATTGATGGTTTTTCTGGTTATAATCAGATTTCTATTTTACCTGAAGATAGAGAGAAGATTTCCTTCACCACTCCTTGGGGTACGTTTATGTACACCAATATGCCCTTTGGTTTGATGAATGCAGGGGTGACCTTTCAGTGAGCTATGGACATAGAATTTATTGGAGAGAAGGACAAGTTTTTTGTTATCTATTTAGATGACATAACAGTGTTCTCTAAATCTGATAAAGAACACTATGATCATCTAAAAAAGGTCTTCTTGAAATGCAAACAATTTGGTCTCTCTTTGAATCCAAAAAAATCATTGTTTGCCATGAAGGAGGGAAAATTATTGGGGCATATTGTGTCAACTGAAGGGGTAAGGATTGATTCCAGCAGAGTTGAAGCTATCCAAACCTTGTCGCTTCCTAGATACAAAAAGGAGGTTCAATCTTTTTTGGGAAAAAATATTTTTTTGAGAAGGTTTGTGTCAAATTTTGTTGAGTTAGTCAAGTATATCACAACCATGTTGAGGAAAGGTAATGAAATCAAATGGACTGTCGAGTCCCGTAATTCTTTTGATCGGATAAAGAAAGCCTTGACTGAATCCTCGGTCCTTATCAGCCCATACTACTCCAAAGATTTTTTTTTTTTCTTTTCACTTCATTTGATACAGTAGCAATTGTTTTATTGCAGAAGAACGTCGAAGGATTAGAGCAGCCCATTGCTTTTTTCAGTAGGACATTGAGAGATGTTGAATTAAAATATGACATCATACATGATTTTAGGGGTGAAATTTCGCTAATGGGAGAAATTTTAGGATTTAAATTTTTGAAGGGGCGAATATTGTATGAAGTAGATTTAAAAAAAAAAAAAAAATTAGCCAAAATATTAAATTAAACAACATATATGGAAGATGACTCATCCCATAGAGAAAATCGGAAAATTCGGTGCAAAGATGGTTCGCCCTCTCGATTTCATGACAAAATTTCCAATTCGCCTAGATTTTGTAGAATCCAATTTTTATGGTGGGTGAATCGCCTTGCATATCCTAGAATCAAGGATTTAGGGTAAAACTTTTTCCCCCATCTCCTTGAATCAAGGGTTTATGGCACTGATTTTTCCCATATGTTTCAATGAGAAGGATTTCGCCTATGTATATGTAAATGGTTGTGTTGGTTGGCCACCTTTCTCTAAGAAATCATGTGACATGATGGAAAATGAGTAGTAGATTTTAAGCCAAGGAAAACATCAATAATCCTTATCATCATCATTGTTGTGTGTACTTTATACTATTCTTGATAGTTTTTCTGCTTAGTGTCTGCTGTAAATTTGGAGGGTGTTTTGTCAAAAATAAAGGAGAACAAAGATGGGTTGCAGGCTGTAATATTGACAGTAAGTTGTAGATATTGGCCAACCCAGTTCTATATTTTTTTCATGTTTTTATCAAGCCAAATCTGGGCACAATATGTGATCACATATGATGGCTGGGAAATGGGTTTTCTTGATGTTATTGCTAGGGATTAGAGTGTGTGGAAGCTTTGGGCATTGTCGACACCATAGATTTTAATGCATGTGAGGGGATTCTGTTATTTTCATCATGACCAATTTGAATGGCTATTATTTCTGCAAAAAGACAGACCAAGTTTTAGATAATACCCGTGTTCGAGTATTCCCGTCATTCTCTGGATTTACAATTTTCTTCTGAAAAAAAATTGTACAAATCTGATTGTAACTTTTTTACTCCAATCCATAAGTGGTACATAGTTGTGTTCCTATTTTTTTCTCCCTCGGTGAGTTCATTTGGCTAACGTGGTCTGTTGGATCAGCTTAATAGCCTTTGTTTGATTGTTGTCTACCCAATTTCTAAAGGTTGTGGTCTATGTTATTAGCTATTGTAGTTGATTGAGATTTTCAGTTGCGAGTATGTCTTGAAAAGAGTTGTTTCAAAAATGCCTGTATGTGGAGAAGTGGGTTTTGTTCTTCTTCAATATTGTTCTTGATGTTGCACATATTAAGGACCTAAGCCCACCTTGTGAAAGGCCTACTAATTTTTAGTCAATTTGGCTATGGACTAGAAGTAGGCCGAAGGGAATCTACCACATCTAGTTCAAGTTCAATTCTTGGCATATTCACACTTGGTATTTCCCAGAGCAACATGTCCCAGGAGTTTCATATTGGCCTAAAAAAATCAGCGCTTCTTGTAAAATATGTTGCATGTTTTATCATTTCAGGGTGTTTTAGGCATATTTTGTAGAAGCGAGTTGATTTTATATAATGCCTATGAAGTGATATTTTATTGACTATAGGCTTGAAGTTCTTTTCTGGGGAAATATTGTTTGCATTTGAATCCTTTTATTCATAACTCCATGGTTCGGTGCTATCATGCAACGTTTACTTTGAGTTTGGGGCTTGTATGAGCTTTCTGTTAATTTTATGGAAGTTTAGTCCATTGAGCAGTCTCGGATGTGTTCAGATTCTTTGTTGACATGTATTATGTAGAATTATGTGGATGCTAGGATTGTTGAGTATAGGCTTGCAATTCTTTTGTTGGGTAGTTTTTCTCATGTCTGAATCTTTTTGTTCATAACTCCACAGTTTTGTGTTATCATGCAATTTTTACATTGAGTTTGGGGTTTGAGTAAGATTTATTTTCGAGGAAGGTTTGGGGTTTGTGCAAGATTTCTGTTAATTACAAGGAATTTTAGTCCACTTAGAAGACTTGTGTCTATTCAGCTTCTTTCTTGACGTGTTCTATGTAGCATTATGTGAATGTCATGGAAGTTGTGCCACATTAGATAGCTTTCTTTTTTGCAGTTTAGGAGAAGTTTTGTTGTATATGTGGATAGGTCTTCGCTAGATATTTGTGGATGATGAGAATCAAACCACGTAATGCTTCATAGTTGTTTCAGCTATGAGCACTCTAATTGAACATTTGACTAGGCTATGCATTTTATTTTTTCGTCTTTTTAGCGATCATGTTCTTTGGTGTTGTCTCAGGTACTCTACCATGATACTTTATTGTTACAATTTTCAATTTTTTGGATTTTTTAAATAGTACCCTTCTTTTGGCCATTATAATTACTCTAATTTTGATTCTATGAAATGGTTTTGTTGTTAGCAGTGCAGTTTTGTTACAATTGGCATATTCAATTTTGTTTTCTTTGTCTACTCTTAGAAGAGGCTTTTGATTAAGTGCTTTGAAACTGTTCAGTACCTCCTTTCTTTAACTCAATGCAACACCTTCTTGATATCTTTTCATCTAGAAAATTTTATTTCTTTGGTTTCTCATTTCATTGGCTCTGTTCCTCCCTCTTGATATGCTGTCATTTGGAAAAAAATTGCTTTGTTTGGTTTCTTATTTTATTGGCTTAGTTCATTACTCTGTCTTCAATTGTATTGTCTTAGTTCATTACTATGTCTTTAATTACACCCATAGGTAGACTATAGGTTTGTTCAAACTCTAGAAGTTGTGAAGCATTATATGGTTTTTTGTTTGATTTTTCTCCTTCATATGCTCTGTTTTGGCACGATGGTGTCTATTTTTTACGACTCCATGCAACACCCTCTTGATATGTTATTATTTGGAAAATTTGCTTTGTTTGGTTTGTAATTTCATTGGCTATGTCCATCACTTATGTCTTCATTTACACCCATAGGGAGGTTATAAGTTTGTTCGAACTCCTAGAGTTGTGATGGAACACTTCTATCTTCATTTACACCCATAGGGAGGTTATAAGTTTGTTCGAACTCCTAGAGTTGTGAAGGATTATATGGTTTTGAGTTTAATTTCTCTCCTTCATATCATATGTTTTGGCACTATGTGTCCTTTTTTCACAATTCTATGTTACACCCTCTTGATATGTTATCATATGGAAAATTTTCTTTGTATGGTCTCTCATTTCATTGGCTCTCTTCATCTCTTGATATGTTGTCATTTCAACAAATTTGCTTCATTGGGTTTATCATTTCATTAGCTTTGTTCATATCTCTATCTTCATTTACACCCATGGACATACTATAAGTTTGTTTGAATGGATAGAGTTGTGAACCATTATATGTTTTTTTGTTTCAGTTCTCTCCTTCCTATGCTCTATTTTGGCACAATGGTGTCTTTCTTGTATAGTAGTGCATATGTTGGGACAATTTCTTTGGACTGAGGAACAATTTTGAGTTGTTTATTTATTGCTCTCAACTTTGCTTGATTTGTTTCATTCTTATGCCTTTCCTTATTCAATATTGTTAGTGTCTAATGGACGCTTGTTATAGAGCTAGGGAAAGCACAATTATTTTGATTTGGAAATCATTTGATCTGCAACATTGACATAACCTTTGTGTATTTATTTATTTATTTGCAATTTTGCTTTATAGTTTTAGTGTCATTATTTGTGGTGTTTTTATGGTTTGTTGTTGTTGCTTTGTCATTTTTGTTATCAATGTGAGGTGTTGTATATGAATTATCCAAAACAGCCCAAAAATCTCTATTCTGGTTAGAACTTGGTGAAGTAAAAAATCCAGAAAGGGCATAATTCCAACTTCTACATGGTCTAAGGATTTTTCAAAGTTCTAGGTTGATTTAGAGGCCCTCAAAACTCATAGGGACAATAGGGACAACAAGGAACTATGTTCTTAAAACTTTGACCCATGGAACTATACCAGAGTCCCAAATTCCTGTTGGATTTACTACCTGGAACTTTGTTGTAAAGGAGGTTGTTTTGTATAAATTTTATCCTATGTGATGTTCATAATAATTACAAGTATAAAAATTATAGTGGCATATTCTGGTTGGAATTTCATTCCACATTAATACTCATAAAATCTATATGCATAACAATTATAAGATAAAAGTGGTTTACAAAGCATTACCTGCACTACAAACTTTGCCACTCTACCTGCAAATTCTTTCTTTTTATTTAATTTCATAGTCTCTAAACTAATCCTGGTCAGTATTCACTATGTTCTCCTAAGTTGGAAATTTATTCATTTCTGTTATGTTCTCTTGGGACGGAAATTTATGGTTCTCTTAGGTTGGAAATTTATTCATTTTTGTTATGTTCTCTTGGGTTGGAAATATGGGCCAGATGTACTATTAAACTTAAAAGTTATCTTGATATGTAAGCTTGATATTTTCTTTCAGTAGAATTCAACAACAAACAATTGAAACAGGATGTATTATGAGACACCTAGGTGATATTACATTTATTGTTGACATGATGCTAGTAAAGGTATCTTGGACATGATAGCTAGTGTTCGTTGTATTCCAACAGTAATAGAATTGAAGGCCTTTCTCCTTTTGTTTGTTATGATACCAACTTGTGCTCTTGGAATTTACTTCCATGGACATAAGTTATCCTAGTTCTTATTCCTTATGTGGGATACACCACCGAAGCCCTTCCACCATATCCCTCACTACTATGATGAGAATGTTTCCATGGAGAAACTCTATGTCATTCATGGATGGGGAATTAGAGAAACTCCTCACTGTGTGTTTGATGTCATTCTATTCAACAAAGAATTGGACCTGCTTACTATCAAATGGCATGAGTTGGATCCCTTTGTGACAAAGTTTGTGATTCTCAAGTCCAATACAACGTTCATAGGCCTATCAAAACCATTGAACTTTGCTATGAATAAGAAACAATTTGAATTTGCAGAGGCCAAATTGAAGTATGGAACTACTAGGGGGTGGCCTCTTTCACCTGGAGAGAGTCCCTTTGTACAAGAAGCACACCAGAGAGTGGTATTGGATAGACTTATGACAGATACAGGGGAATATGACCTGGTTATCATGTTTGATGTTGGTGAAATCCCAAATGGGCACACCATAAATCTTCTCAGGTGGTGTGATAACATACCTCCTTTAATTCACTTAGAATTGAGATATTATTTGTATTCATTTGAGTTCCTTGTAGGCTATGAAAGTTGGCGGGCACAAGTCCACCTGTACAAGCTAGGAAAAACACACTATACCCATTATCGTCAAATGGATGAGCTCTGGGCCAATTATGAGAATGTTACTCCTTCTAAAGGGCCAACAAAAGAAACTATTGAAGGAGAAATTGACTTGAACAAAAAAAAGGGAGGACTAACCAATTGATCCACCTTTTGGAGATTTATGGCGAGATCGTTTTCTAGAATTTTCCATCAAAACTTTGATAGGAGCAATTCCAGTTGTAGATGATGATTTGGTCCTTCACGATGTCCTTAAGAATTATTTTTCACCTCAAGTGAAGACAAAAGAAAATTTGTGTAGTAATTCAAATCTGTCTGATCCATTAGGTTTTGTGGCTCTGGTAGCAATAAGCATGCTAAATATCCTAATTCAATTGAATAAAGGGCCTCATCATCCATGGTGGAGTTTGATGGAAGTAATGAGAATCAACACACTTCATCTGTTTCAGATGGTTTTCCTGGTACCAGAACTCTCAATAGATATGGATATATGAGGAAAGTGAAGTAGTTTATCAGGAAAGATGCTAAAGACTTGCTTGAACCACTTGGGAGAAAAATCTGTAAGAAGGGCTTAGCTTTTGTGAAGGAAAGTAGGGATTCCAATCTGTTTTTTGAGAAACAAGAAAAGGCCATGCCTGTGTCATTTTTCTTGTCCCAAAAGTTTCAAATTGCTTGTTGACATCATAAAAAGAGTAGATTTTACTGACAATATGTTGGCTATGACTATTATATGGTATTTATAGCATTTACTAGTCCAGTGGAAAATCATTACCATGTCCATTCCAATTTTGTGCAATATGCGGGCCAGCTAAATGAGAAATGACATTGCTTGTGTACAATTGTTGCAATGGTGTATAACCATTAGTGATGATGGTGTCTAATCATTAGTGATGTGATATATACTGCTTTAGATATCAACTACCTATAGAGAGAGAGATTTAATATGATTTGGGGAGTTTGATGAGTTCTAGGCGCATATTTTTTATCATAGAACAAGATTATATGAAAATGTGTCTATGACTAATCACCATTCATTCCATATATTTCTGATTTGGTTATAGATGCTAGTAATTCATGTTATTCTCATTAGTTTCCTCTTTCCTATATTTTGATGTTCAGATCTTTTCCTTAGGCTATTCTCTTTCTCCTTTGAATCACCAACATACATGTATTTTGTGTCAGTATAAGTACTCAAGGTCAAGTTACTACCAAGTTGTATATGGGATTAGTAGTTATTACTTCCATAGCAGGTTGGGTGTATCATATCTAAGTTGTCTTTTAGTTCTGAAAATATGGTGGAGACTCAATACTGATTGTCTATGTGGTTGGATAGGAAATGGTTTAACCTCGTACTAATTTTTGAATTTTCTTGTTCTTGTATGGTA
>WSFP011500721.1:0-13891 GCA_009831015.1 Picea engelmannii | reverse complement strand
TGGCGCACGAATGATTTATTTACTTAAGTAATCACCCCTCTACATTATTCAAGGCATGCAAGCAATCTAATTGTTAAATTGATCACACATCAACATTAATCAAGGTTCTCATGTAATCTAATCACATCCAAACATTCAATACATCTCTTTTAATACATGGCACAAAATAAGTATCAATTCCAAATTCATGTGCAAAAGTAATTATATTTTTCATTGAGGCTTACAATTTACATTGTAAAGTCCCCAACTTAGGTGTTATTAATCTATAGTAGTCCTTCAACAATTTAATTTGCACTGAAGTAAATTCGATACATCACCTATAATGCATACGTGAATAGAATTCCTTCATTCATTTATAGACTAACCCCAAAATAAATTAAGCATTCAATAGAGCCTTTTATTGACAGGTCATAGATATCTAAAGTGCTCATTAAAATTAGCATTGAGATATACAGTGACACTTAATAACGAATATTAAATTTGAATACTTCTAGACATCATAAGGAAAATGATACATATAAAACTATGTAATCACATTGAAAGAAGATAATTGCCTTTGAATATTACTAACTAAAATCAAGTGAAACTAAAGGACACTCCAATGTGCAGGGCATCTTCTAATGCCGAAAAATTGTAGGAATAAGGAAAAGGTAGGGACATTAATAACTCAGAGACATGAAGGAAAACACAGAGTTGGAAAATTCCCCAACAACGCAGAGATAATGAGGAAAGTTCTGGGGAAAATAGTGAGCAAAAATGCAGAGATAATGATGGTAAAAAATCATGTTGGTTTCCCCCACAAGCTAGCACGTTTTACACATTAAAAATGAAGAGATCATGAAGGTAAAAATGCCTTCTAGTTACCCCCACAGGATGAGCATGTTTTACACCTAAAAACACAAAGATAAAGAAGGTAAAAACACCTTCGAGTTTCCCCCACAGGTTGAGCACTTTTTTACACCCAAAATGCAAATATAAAGAAGGTAAAAATGCCTGCTAGTTTCCCCCATAGGATGAACACGTTTTTACACCCAAAATGTAGAGATAAAGAAGGATAAAATGCCTGCTAGTTTTCCCCATGGGATGAGCACGTTTTTACACCCAAAACGCAGAGATAAAGAAGGTAAAAATTCCTACTAGTTTCCCCCACAGACTGAGCACGTTTTTACACCCAAAACACAGAGATAAGGAGGTAAAAATGCCTTCTATTTTCCCCCACATGCTGAGCATGTTTTTACACCCAAAATGCAGAGATAAGGAGGTAAAAATGCCTGCTAGTTTCCCCTACAGGATGAGCATGTTTTTCACCCAAAATGTAGAGATAAGGAGGTAAAATTGTTGAGTATAAGAGATAAAATGTTGGGTGAATTCCAAGTTATATTCCCAGTGTAAACAGAGGTAAATTTGTTGAGAGTGAGAGGTAAAATGTAGGGCGCGTTCCAAGTTATTTCACGGTGAAGATTAAAACAAAAAAACACTGAGTATTAAAGGCAAATGCAGAGAAGATTACCAGGGAAACACGTTGAGGGTCATGGAAAATCGTAGAGAAAAGAGACAATAAACATGCTGAGTAATGTGGGCAAATTGCAGAAGGGATTACATTCAAACACTAAGCAAATTGGAGACCAATCGGTGTGTAACAAAGGTTAAAAATAATTGATGAGAATTAGACACAATCATTGGATAACAAGGAATTGCAAAGGTTTAAAGAGACCCAATCGCCGAAACAAAATCAACAAGAACGTTGGGAAAGGGAAAACAAAATCACTAGGCAAATGTGCAACAGAAACACAAATATTATATGCAATAAAACACTGAGAATACCCCCAAAATATATATACAATAAACACTTAATTCATTGCATCTTCAAATGAAAATACAATAAAAACTTAGTACATTACAACTCAAATGAAATACTATGACCCAAGGAAAGAGTCGAAGATGATCTCCCGTGCTTGCACTTCATTCATCTCCCTGCTTGCTAACCATGAAGACTTCATCGGTACCTCCCATCCATCACTTGGGGTACTCTTCTTCCCCCTCAGACCCTTGAGCTGCAAAGGGGCCACGCACAACCACAACCAGAATAGTCTAGCTCATAGCTCGCCTCGTAAGGTAGAGCTACCACTCTCTTTCTCATGCTGGGTATCTCAAATCTCACAAGTAAAATTAGTTAGAATATTTGCAGCATAACCTTACTCATACCAGTCAAAATCCATTCCTCCTCTCATCCATTTCTTTTATAGAATTTTTCTTAGTGACCACTTTCCATTTGCACATTTAATTCATTTTTTTTCAATTAATTAGGAATTACTCCCCCTGTACACTTGTCACCCGTTCCTTTAGTTGCACCAATAAATCCACCATTTAATTTAATTATGTCAATTTCCCTCGCCCATCCTAAAATCGCTCCTAAAATTACTCCTAGCTGTCCCTTTATTCCCTTTATTTCCCTTTTAATGACTGACGCATTTCTAAAACTTAGTTCTGTTTAATTTAGGAAATTTCTTTAGTTAGACTAGACTAGATACCTTTCTATGCTTCCACTTTCTTTTTACATTTATTTCCTTTCTTATCTTAATTTCCAATTTTGTATTCTTTTGCACATATTTATATAATTAAATCTTTAGAAATAATTTTTTACTCTTTCAATTCCTAACTTGATTTTTCTTCATCCCCCATTTATTTAATTTATAATTTAGTTTTAGTCTTCTTACCCACTTTAGACTTAGGCTCAAACTTTTAAACTAGGCTTAGAATTTTTAAGGAGATTTTATAATTAATAAAAATTACTCATTTAATAATTATTTTAAGTCCGACAATGTCAAAACAAATTATTGTTTTCTAGGCACCTAGGTTCATTGACTCAAGTTGTATTTTATACCGCGACATGCCCTTCAAGACGCACTATGTGCTCCATGGGTGCCACTCACCTTTGATTCAAAGTTTAGTTACACAACGTGCCCTTCAAGACGTACTACATGCTCCAAGGGTGCCACTCACCTTTGACTGGTTTTGGTAGTTGTCCAACCCTTGGAGTAAATACCCCATTCAGGTGACATTGTGAGAAACTAAGGGCCTCTAAGAAATAAGGACCCTACCTTATTGTGTGCCCCTTAGAATATTCGTGAGCGACTTTCTCAGTCTACCCCCACGGCATCGTGGATCTCTCGAAATAGGTAATCATTAACCTACAATTTGAGCCACGAAAGGAGTGCTATTAGGTTGTGGCAGGGTTGTTGCCACACCTCTCCCTCAATATTTGGTTGTTTTGCATGGCCCCTTTACTCCATATGTGATTCTAATTAGCAAGCAATCGTCAGCCTGCATCCATCAATGAAACATTGTCAATTATCTATAACATCATAGTATACTCGATCATATGTCACATATGCATAAATAAAAATACCCAAACCAATACAATCCACTCCCTGACTTGATTGGGAGTCTAAGGAGGTCCATTGATTCCACCGACATCCTCAACCTGTCAAGTGGCATGCACACTCAGGGGAAACTCATCAATAGCATCTGTCAATACATAGATATCAAATAACATAACATCATAATCATCAACATCATCATAAGAATCCATAAGCGACCAAACAACCATATACTAAAATGGGATCACTTGCACGCAAGTGTCCTCAAATAATATGTCAAATCATGCATGTGCAAGAGTGGGATGTTACACCAAAAGAGTCTATAGTATCATAGGACGGCATTTCCATCACAGTATTCATCAAAGTAAGACACAATATTCAACACAAGAAAGGAAACTATGGACCGCATAAGGCAGATAACTTTATTTATCATTTCATTATATGCAAAAAAGATTTTGATAGACATGAATTCGAAATCTTAAAACTTAAATTCTAAGATATCAATAATGTTATATCTCAAATAATTCTCTAGGAACCTAAAAAATAATAGGTGTCTTTATAAAAATAAACAATAATGTTTGAGACTTTAGTAAAAGTAAAATGTGTTTGTCCTTTAAAGAGGACTGGGATTGGGCTCCTGTGGACTATAACATGAAGAGAGACCTAGAAGACATAAGAAAATAGTCAAGGTTCAACCTTTGGTTTCACGGATTGTGAGAACAAAAAAGGCAAAATGGAAATTGAATGAGGAAGAAAAAGGTGGTGAAAAACAAAAATAGGGTGATTACTTGACTAACTGTGATGGAAATTCCAAACCTTCATTTGCTTGTAGTGGCATATTTTGTAGGTTGTTGCTATTGTTATGTTGGAGGTGGTATAACTGTTGTAACTACTTCTTGTTGATATGTCTTGGTTATCTTAACTGACGCCTTTGTTAACCATTGTTCTATATACTTCCTCATTGGATCAACCGTTATTTCATGATTGGCCTTAGTTTCAAATAAATCATTCTTTGATTCTCTCAAATCAATGCTTAATTGATGGAGAGTTTCCTCAACATCATCATTCGTATTTGCATGTCAGACAAACCATCTTTATATTTCTTCTTCGGAGAATTCAATTGAATCGCTAAATTCATTGGCCCGTGCAACTTTTAATGCTTCCAATTGTTCTAATAGTTTCTCCTTGACAAAAGTATTTTATCAATTAGTAAATTTGGGCCATCTAACTCTTTGGTCAAATAAACAAGTTTAAAAAATATGTCACCCCTTCTAATGTTAATAGTATTGCACTCAATCAAAAACTCTCTTGGGCATTTGATTCTCTTTATCCAACAAGTATTAACCTATTTCATGAGAACCTTGGAGGGAATGTTTTTTTCTCTTTAGTGTGTCTCATTCAAGCTTGAAAACTTCGTTGTGAATGTTCCCACTACTTCTTTATAGAATCCTTCATCATTTTCTAAATCCTTCTAGAGATATTCCTTAAAGTGAAAAACCCTTGTTGAGAGTCTAGTTGATTTATGTGCTAATTCCTCAATTTCAAGTATTAAGTATATTCTTTTCTTGATACCATATCCAATGTATTTCCTTGCAGTCATTAATAAGCTATATGAACCCTTTAATATGGAACTGGTCTCTAGGAAATATTATTTTTTTAACAAAACTGGTAAAATTTATATTCAACAAATTTGTGTTCTAGCCACAGAGAAAGTCATTACATGATTCAAAATAAGCCTGTAAATTTCAAAATCGGGATGGAATTTTTCCCTATCTGAAATTGTCCAAACTACTAGCCTTGAAATTGGATTACAACTACTATAGATCCTAATGTACCATCTATATAATATACAAAGTATAAAAATACAAAAACAGAGAATATTGTTAAGCTTTGTCTAATGGAGTTCCATCTTGAGCTTCTTTTATGGATTCCGGTGGTGAATTGAGATCTGAAATCTGCCTGGGAGGAGTTGGAGATGAAGCCTCATCTGAATTTTTCTAACTAGAAGATGGTTGGGCTTGAGAGACAGGTCTAGAGTGAAGATATTCTACCTCTATATGAATGGCATCCACTTCATCTCGTAGCTGTTGAATTCCCTACCTCTGCAAAATTAGCAGGTCCATTGCAATTTGCCACTGAACTAAGGCATTATGCATGTTAATTTGAAGTGAATTAACTAGATTAAACAGAGCCTCATATTCCTCGTCATGTATCTCTCGACACCATCATGATACACCTGACCTCCTCTTATCCATGCTTCCTGCTCAAATACCTACCTGGACTACTTTTGAGAAAGTCTATGTCCTTAAACGATCAATGGGAAATGAAACTTGGAACACTGGAGTTAAGGTGATATGTAGTTCTCCTCCACCCCGATTCATAATACACTCCTTGATGATAAAATCGTATGTAATGGCATGACGACGAATGATGGGTTGTCACCATGAACGATGAATGAACTGAAACTTACCCCCACAACCACCAAAGATATCTCTAAGCATGTGACAAGACTCTGACCAAAAAACTCCATTATTACAAGCAGTGGATGAGGAACTCTGAGGGAATGGTGACGACCGAGGAGTACAAATACATACCACATCCATTAACTCAATCACATAAGAAACCTATGATACTGGTCATGGGAGAGTAGCCATTGAAGTTCTCTTGTGTGAGGGTATTCCAGGGTCTAGAGATGCATGCATTAGAAGGATGGTGCAGCCACCTGTCCTCCTCACCAGCCAAAACGTGCTCCAATATTTGATATCAATCAACATTCCTGACCTTAGACCAATGTATCTTGCAGTTCAATGGTTATCTTCTCAATTTTCTTAAATGGTGGGTCCATCCTATGGGACAATGCTTTTTTGGGTCTATCCATTCTGACTCACATTAGGGGATAAAATGTTGGACAAACTGGCCATCAATTCGTAAGTTCCCAGCGAGTCCCAAGTGGCCAAATTAGCAAAGGATTCAGTCTCGATATTATTGTTTCTAATAACATGAAAACATTTCATAGTTTGAAATGAACCTATGTATGAAAATGTTCTAATAATGATTCTTCTGATATTCATATCATCCGAGAGGGATCGCTTTTTGAATTGGTTAAGAATGACCCCAAAATACCCAATGATAATCAACTCTTCAATGCCTTGTCTCTTTACTATATTGAGACCTTTATGAAGAGCATAAGATTTTGCCTAGTTATTGTATGTTATGCCCAAACTCCAAGAGAAGGTTGTTTGAATATGTCCCCCTGGGGAGAATATTACCCCACCCTCTCTTGCCAACCCAGTCTCTAGGACATCTTCAAGACTGAGTATTGGTTGTATTGCAGTGATAGTCTCGACAAATAAAGGTTTTTGAATAAGAGCTTTCTCTAATTCCTTTATTCTCTCTTTTAAAAATAAAATTTATTTTCAATATAAAAAATGGACTCCTTCAATACTTCTTTGGTTTTCAAGGGTGGAACCCCATGAAAATCTATTCTAACTTCCATTTCTCTGCAACTTTTTTTATTTTTCACGTTTATTTTTTCTATGAACATTTTTTTAGAAATTTTGTGGTAGGTCACATGGTGTAATGTAGCATACTCCTCTTTAAATATGTCTTGATCTTGGGAAACCAATTCCTCAACAATCACCCAAGTTTCCATCAATCTCTTCTTTGACCAGCTGGGTTTTTCTATTACATTGTCTACTTCTGTGGCTTTGGGACTTTCTTCAATTTCAGGTATGTATTGTCCCCCCTTTTGAGTTTCTCTTTTTATTTTTATCGAAGTTTGAACAACATGATGTTTTTCCATTGTTTTCTTAGTAGGGTCCTTGTCTCCACGGTCGTCTGAGTTTCTGACAAATGTACTTCTTTGTTCCAGACCACTACTTCAAGGTTTAGTATTTGTTGAAGTACTTCTTTAGGATACATTTGGTGAATTGGGATTCTTATTGGTCATCTCCCTACCCCTCTTCCTATATCACTTTTTAGTGCTTTCCAATTCGTTAATATCATTTAGGGTTTCTTCAAAAGATGCCTCTTGGAGATTTGGTTATATCGCCTCCCGTCTTCAAATTTATCTAACTTACTGAAATATGAAGAATACCCGACTGAAGACATATGTGCAGAAAATGAATCTTTGGGATCAAAACCCTTGATGGATTTGGATTCCTTCATACCGAGTTGATCCAATTGAACAACAAATTCATCTAAATGAGAGATGTATTTGACAACTATCTCTCCAACCCTCCATGGAAATGGAATAAATTGTTTCTTTCTATTTTCATTGAAAAATTTTGCCCAATACTTATATTGTCTACACACTTTAATGACGAAAAGTTGATCATACAAATAGAATGGTAACAACAAGGGTTTCCCCTAGAACCCAAACAATCTTAGAAGACTAAATTCCTCCAAAGTTCAAAAACTCCTTTCTCAGCAAGAAAAGATGCAACTTCCAGTGATAGCCTTGATGTAGTAGGACCATGAATCATTTTCTTGAAAGAAGACATAAAACCATTTTGGACTGCGTAAAAATTATATGGGGCTTTATGCCTCCATAGAACTAGATAGCATATAGAATTTGGTTCCTTCTTAAAACAAACATTTCTTTCTCTAGGAAAGTCCTCAAATATGTGACAGTAAACAATAACAAATACCAAATACGAAGTGATGCATAATTTTCTAGTTTTTCTTAGGCCCCCCAATAAAACAAATTCTCATTTGATATTATTCTGGCGAAAAATCCAAGAAAAATATTTATATGAATACTTTAGATAACTTACCCTGACCTGGGCAGAATTGATGTCAATTCTTGGGTTGGTGAGGTAACTTTCGAGAATATTTACTCCTCCTCCGTATTCGTTTAGAAAATCATTTATTTCATCATTCTTAAATAACATAGTGGGGCCTAGAAGTTGCAACATTCTCCTGAATATTAAAGGGGAAAAATAAATCGACAAATTTCCTTATATTTGAATGATTTTTCATTCTATGTCAAACTTATTGGCACACCAGAATACCAGCTCTTTGAAGTCTACTACATTAGGTACACACCCGAATAACTCAATGCCTGAACTCTAGACTTTGTTTGATTCCTTCTTTGTAGGGGGAAGAGAAAAATACCACTTATATGCCTAAGACCACTAGAATTGGTTGTCTTCATGTCCAAGAGTATTGAAAGTGTCTCAACAATACAATTATTTCCTTTTATTTGACATTTCTTTACACATGTTTCCTTTTTTAAGAATAGGTGGCGCTCCTATAAATATAATCTTTTTACATAACGGTGTTTAATTCTTTATTTAATTTACCATGTATTTCCTTGATTATTAATTGTTATAGCTCTTATTTCAAAGTTGCTAGTTTGCATGGTCTGATTTTGAATTTATTTTAAATCTTTTACAATATCCACACCATTGGTATTAGGTTCACACAAGTGGAAGCTGACATGGTGGTGGGGAAGTAAATGTCATCGGGAATGGTGATGTGATGTCGAGAAACATGAAAAATGGTTAAGTATGGAGGTTTGAAGTGAGTGATGGAAAGTGAAATATGATGAATGTGGGATTACAGGAGGTGGTACTGCGGGTATGGAGAGTCGAACAGAGAAGTAAGAGGGATTCTCACATTTGTAATGATGAAATAATATAAGTATAAGAAAAGTCATTTTTGCATGTTGCAGAAGTGAGATAGTCATTTTGGAGGACACGAAATTGCAGGACTGCAAGATGAGGGTCTAGGGAAAAAGGAAAATGGAATGAAGGGGTGTCCCACATTTGCATTCAATAAATTAGCTAAGTATGAAAAAGGTAAGTGGTGTATTATGCATGATGTGTAAATAGAATGGATCATTTTGAGTGTTGCGGGTTTGTGGGTTTTGGGACATAGGTATTTGCGGGATGAGGAGTAGATTGGTATCCTGCAACAGGACTCCCACAACATAGAAAAATGGCTAAGTGTCGATATCGTGGGGTGATAAAAGTGACTAAGTATAGACTTGCAGGTCTGCAGGTTTGTGGAGTTGCGGACATGATAGTATCCTAACCCGTAACCCTCATTTTAAAGGGAAAAAATGGTTAAGTATAGAATATACAAGAAACCTAAGAGGGAAAGAAAAAGAAAAAGGATGGATCTATGTACCCTAATGTTGATCAATGGATGTAGATAAACAAGAGGCTGGGGAAATCCTCCTTGAAGTGGTAAACACCAAACACCATCAAGTGGAGAATGAACCCACATTCACCCATCGAGCATAATCCTAGATCATAATTAAATGAGAATGCCTACATCAAGCATAAACATAATACTTGTGTGGGATTAACTCTTGTCAAACCTTGTGTATGCATGTGTCACCACTTGTGTCTCATGCATGGTTATGTCCTTTGGGTGCTAATATTCATGGTATACATTTGGCTTGGGTGGTTCCACTACCATAGTCTATAATCCCTTCATTCAAGTGGATTCTTAAGTTGGCTTTGGAATCCACTATTTTGTTTTGTTTCCTTAACACTTGATATAAGTCAATGTTATCAAACTCTAGTGTTATTTCTAGCATTCTCTGGATCAGACTTGCCAACCTAACGTCTCTTGATATTTTTTTTGGTTGCGAGAGATTTGATGATTATGGAGGAGCCTTCCCACGATTGTTGTGTTTACAATGTTTTTTCCCTTCATCATGTTTATGCCTTAATAAATTGCAATTTATTTTTCCTCGTTATTGCTTGTGATGCCCAGTACCCAAGTGAATTCTAGCTCCATTTGTCCCTTGATAAAAAAAAATGACCCCCTACTCCTGCCACCCCCCTTTTTTCTATGAAATGCACATCCTAGGGAAAATCATTGGACACTTCCCCTCATTCTAAGGATGATACCTAGGGTAATTCAGTTGGTTACAACTTTGACAACCTAACCCAATGGGGACATTAAGTGAGGCCCACAATATTCATACAGGCATCCAGCTTGAGGACTTACCCGTAACTTCTTACTTGTAATTCACGACACTTAAGCTAACCTACCAAACTATATTGTTACCACATCTATAAACCAACTTCTATTTTGTACATATCAATATCTAAATTAAATTAATTAATTAATTACAATTTTTATTATCATAATTTATTTAAATTAAATTTTGTTTTACATCCATCTAGTGAAATATTTTCTAAATTAATATTTTTTTTAAATCTAAAAGGAAAAAAATATCATTAGTTTACCTCCACATGAAGTCATCGGTTTACCTTGCAAAACAAAATCATTACAATGTGTACAAACATGCATGTCATATTGGATCGAAGTCCTTGAAGCGACTAAGCATGAATTGCCTTGAGAGTTAGGTCATGAACCGGTTATCATCTTCAATGTTGTCCCTAAGTGCATGCACCTTTCTTAATGTTGTCATCAACCGGTTTTCATCTTTAATGTTGTCCCTAAGTGCATGCACCTTTCTTTCTTAATCAAGTTGTTCAATGTTGTTTCAATGTGAGTATCTACAACCCTTCAGTCAAGTCATTGAGTGTGTGTGTGTGTGTGTATAATAAAAATACCCCTTGTTATAATTTTGAAAATTTCATAGAATTTTTGTTTGTTAAATAGAAATTAATAAAAATAAATAAATAATAAAATTAGAAACAAAATTGAGTAATAAATATTTTTTAGCTAACTAAAATGTTTAGATTTTAAGTTTCAAATGTTTAGATAAATATAATTTAGGTTTAGTAGTGTTTACATGACTAAGTTTAAGGTTCAATTCCTTTGAATTATTAGAATATGTAATAATGTTTTCAAGTGGTTACATTTATAGATGTATTTAATTTCATTGTGATTGGATTTGTAGTATTTGAAGTAATTATTAGTGGACTATTAATGCACATATATTAGATAAATATAATTTAGGTTCGTAGTGTTTAGATGACTAAGTTTAAGGTTCAATTCCTTTGAATTATTAGAATATGTAATATTGTTTTTAAGTGGTTGCATTTATAGATGTATTTAATTTCATTGTGATTGGATTTGTAGTATTTGAAGTAATTATTAGTGGACTATTAATCCACATATATTGGGGTATTATTAGATTTTATTAATGTCATTTATTTGACTCGTATTATTTAGATATTTATATGGTTCCTTGTTCTTGGGTTTGGTAGGTGAGATTTATTTATCCTACATTCATTATATAGATGGTTAAAGAGGGGATTGTCTTATCCCCCAATAAGATTCAAGTTACACATAAGTGGTTGATTTTCCCCCACAAGGGTAGTCGAAGGTGTAGAAATATCATGGCCATTAAGTTGGGTCAAGTTGCCTCACACCTCCTCCAAATCAAAACCACAAAATAGTGTCCCACCCTTTAGTAACGGTTGTTGGTTTCCAAGATAATGGGATGATTCCTTTGGAACCATTCTCAATTCCATTATGTAGATGGTCTCACTATTGTGTCTTGTATATTGTGGAGTTCATAAGATATTTTAGCTATTCTTTGTGTGGAGCATCGTGAACTTGAGAAGCCTTGAAGACTTATTGTAACAAAGTTTTGAAATCGATATTGGATGTTTTCTCTTCATATTGTGGAGTTTTTATTGTTATAAATATTCGTGAATTTGTCTTTTATCATTTTAATATGTTTATGTTAATATTTCACACTCTTAAGAAATTAGATGGATTATATTCTTTCCTTTTTAAGATAAATATTATCATAAAATAAAACAAATATCAAATATATCGACAACCTATCAAGAGGTGAAGGTAGAATCCCTAGGAACAACTCGATGGTGGAAAGCTTCATCTCTAGTAATTTTCTCGATGCAATGACAGAGGTATGATCTGGTCTTTTGTTAGGATTTTTACATAGTAAAATATCTTGATCAATGCTCCAGAGGCCAGGTGGAAGGGGTGTATAGCCTGAGACATATTGGAATTAAGCATTTAATGTGTGACAACATGGAGGAAGAGGAGGTAAACTATGAGGTAGAGGATTATGTCAGTAATGGCATCTTGATATCAGACAAGGAATTTAAACTCTGTCATAGGTACCATAGTGCAGGTCTCGAAGAAGCTCTGGAACCGTTGGATGATCTGTCATGCAACGATCGAATCAGCGTTACAAACCTTCCCTACTTTGAATGTGTTAGCACTGACATTCACACTTTGACTACTAAAGTGTAAGCTAATCACCCATCAGTAGGTATAAATATAATTTTTTTAGGCTGATTTCAAATGGATCAAAACTTAGGCAGAACAGTGAAAATCACAGAAGTTTCCAAAAAATGTGTATAAGAAAATGAGGTCTTGGCTAACTTAGATCAGGGTTTTACAGAGTTAAATGGATCTATAGAAGACTTAATGAGAAGATGAATATTTCTACCACTCACTTCAAGCAATACTAGTAGACAACTGAGGAAAGTATTTTGACATAAGAACTTCTTTAATCAAAAGATAAACTCTAATAAAATCATAGCAGCATCACAACAAAACCTCCATTGTAATACAAATACAATAAACCACATGAATCATTCAAATGACAGTAAATCAGAGTAAGATGAGATAAGGTAATGGAAATAAAATAATTTCTATTAATAAAAAAGTCTCAAGTCTGATACACAAAATTCAGAGATGGCTCTATAACTTCACAAATTCAAAAAAGTATGAATCTCATTACAATCCTTCGATCCCCTCAATGATTTCCAAGTTCTATATTGTATCCTAGGTTGTCAATGATAGCTTTACAATTTGAATTCCCCTTCTTTCCTAGGATTCCCAAACCTACATGTGGAGTAACTATAGTTGTTCAACAAAAAAGAAACAAACTGCTAAAAACTAGGAACATTCGGGTAACCTCCTTGATCTTATTAAATGTTCTTGATGACATGTGATCTGAGTGTATCTCCCTTGGTCAGTTTTCCCCCCATCCTTCAACTAAACTCCTAGCAGTTGTCATATCCTTCTCTTCCCATTTGGAAACCATTTGTTCCTCCAAAACCTTCAGATCAGGAGTTTGCAACGTAGTTCGCAGCGCCAAACTATATCAACCAGTTTGCAGCGCCATGCACTGCAAACTCTCCTGTAGTGGATTTGCTTGTTTAAAAATGAATCAAAAATATTCTAAAACTGTCCCAATTGTCAACCATTGATAGTGGTATAAAACATAGGAGAGCTTAATACATCCTCAATTAAATCTTGTCTTATCAAGCATGACTATCTTCAATTTAGCAAAATACCAAAACCAAAAACTGTCAAAAATGGTATCATTTAAGGTGTCCATCTGCAATCACTTTCTAACTCTAGAGCTCCTCCTAGTGGCATATTTATCTAATAGATCCAAATTCTTCTTGACCATCTCCTCCCTGAAAGGTTACAGCTCCATCTTTAGCCCCCTAATATGACTCTGGCAGGCTATATTTTGTCTATAGAAGTTCATAAGCTGCTTGTGGAGAGGTCTAAATATTTTAGCTATAAACTTAGCCTTTACAAGAGTTCCACGATACATATCCATAAGATCACTTAGATTCTTATTTTCAACCAAC
>WSFP011500715.1:0-13892 GCA_009831015.1 Picea engelmannii | reverse complement strand
ACCCTGTTGGTAACTATGAGGACCAGTACATGAGATGGACCACACTGCGGCAAGAGAGGGGCCAAGCAGTTTCAGATTTCACCAATACCTTCCATACCTTACACACCAACCTGGGTATCAAAGACTTTGAATGACATTTGGTTCTAAAATACTGTGGGGCTCTACACAGATACATCCAAACTGAAATGGATTTTCTAGATATCTCATCACTCGGTGTTGCTTATCGATATGTTGTTAAAATCAAGCAAAAATTTAAGCACCGGAACAAATGGGAGTTTGGGTCTGCAAATCCGCAACAACCAAAGTATGATAAAGACGGCCCTAACAAACAGCTTCCTGAAAACCAGTCTAATCCACAGGAAAAGAAGGTTCACGAGAAGACAAATAAGGACACCGGAAAATGGTGCGATTTCCACAAAAGCCCCTGGCACAACACCGATGAATGTCACTCAAAACATTAATTGATGGCCGAGATCAAAGACAAGGAGACAAACCCTAATTCAAAATCTGATTCTGAAAATATTAGTAAAAGACAGATCATTGACGCAGACCCCAGTGTTATTGTCGCGACCACAACAATTCAACCAGAAGAACCAACGGATATTGAAGAGTGGGAGCACATTTTTCATTCACAGATGTGGGTGAAGGGGACCCGGCTACATTTTATTGTCGATAGCAAAAGCCAAAATAACCTCATCTTAGCAGAGGTCATCAAACAGTTGGGATTGTTCACAACACCACACCCACAACCATACAACATCGGGTGGCTTCGCTAAGGACGAGATATCCATGTCAACCAGCAATTTCGATTTTCATACGGCATCTAGCCCTTCAAGGATGAGTTATTATGTGATGTTTCCCCACTGGATGTCTGTGATGTTCTCTTGGGCCAGCTATATATGTGGAAGCGCCATGCTATTTATGAGTCTCGACCTCGTAGTTTCATTATTACTTTGGGGGGTCATATCTACAGAATACCAGAGGTAGTTCCGACTATTGTTCCACCTAAACAGTGTCGCAAGGTGGTATCTCATACTGCAAAATTCAGCTTCTTCACAATCTGTTCAAAAAGGGAACAGAAGGACACTGCAACCACTACAGCCTCACCCCAAGCACCTTATATCTAACAAAAGCAGGTCGACAAGGTTACAAAAAAGCGCAAATATTCCTTCTGCACGTCTTCCTCTCATGCAGGTCGACTTGTTGAATAGCCTCAACCTCAACAAGTTCGTGACAGACTTCCACAAACTGAGCAACGAAACATCTCTAGCAAGGCAAGCAGCTCACCAAGATGCAGATTCAGCAAACGCTTTTCCCTCTTCCCCGGGAAATCAAAACAATGGAGACCATTTCTTTCTAAGGAGGGAGGATTGATTCAGGTGGATATCCGTGACCACCCACCTTTTCCAACTGGCTCATAACAGTTTTCTGGCAATTTTGGCAATTTACTATTTTTAGCAGTTTTAACTTTCGAGGCTATTTTGAGGGCCTAAATGAAGGTTTTTTGAGATAGAGATTTTTAATTATAGTTAAGGGCATTATTTCACCTCCAAAATGAATCTCCTCGGTGATACCTTTCCAACGGGCTATCATACGCCTAAAACGGAGATAGTATGCAAACGTTACGACCCCGAGAAGTTGATGTACTAACCTACCCAAACGGGGCCCACATGACTTTTGGCGCTTCATCTCCTAGGGTTAGGTTTTTGGATGTCTAGGATTTTTGGCATTCCATTTTATTTTAAAAAGGCCTTCAAATCCTCATTGTAATCATCTTCTTGCGAATGCGAGTAGCTTTCACATCTCTTCTCTGAGATAAGCTCCCACCATTCTAGCGAGTCTTTCACTCTGTATTTTTACAGTCTCTGTACATTTATTTCATTAATAGAAATCGTGTATTACTGTATATCTTTGCCTCTTGTTATATTTTTGATATATATTTGTTATATTATTGTTTCTCTTTCAATATCTCTGCATATTTCATTGTTATATCTTTGCTCTCATTTTGTGCTGAAAATAATCTAGATCAGTGGTATCAGAGCAGGTTGTTCTTGATCATTTTTTCAGTGCATGTCCCCGATGAGGTCCGAGTATAGAAAGTTGGGTCTCGAGCTTGTATCTCTTGAGTACAATCTCTCTCTCACACCCAAGAAACCCTCAATGGTGGAAGAAAATAAAAATGACGGAGCAGACGATCCCATCAGTCTGTTGCTTAAGCAAGCTCTCACGCGACAGAGGGACGAAATGATGGAGAATTTTTCCCACATCCTTCAACACATGTCGATAGAAATAGGCACATCTTCATCAAACAACCACTTTGGAAGCACCTCTCCTTTCAAGGTACAAGTTAATTTTGATATTCCTATATTTGAAGGACAGATAGGTGCAGAAGCCCTAGACAAATGGTTAAATCTGCTAGAAGGTTATTTCTCTGTTCACAATTTTTTCGACAGAGAAAAGATCATCTTTGTGGACACTCGTTGGCAGTGGAGCAAGGATTATGACACCGGGGTGACTCTATCGTGGATATGTATGCTCGGTGGAAGCGGAGAAACACTAGAGAAATGCACAATAACTTGCATTTTCAGCATTCCTAATGTTTCGTTCTCTTTAATACTCCTTATGCCTCCCCTTAGGTCATTTATTATATGAACAATAAATCAATGAAAGGTAATTTGGTCTGAGGTATGGTGCTAACCTCTTCTTTTTGTCATCCAAACTCTATCTCATCAAAATCTAAGCTATGGAACCTATTCTTTCTCTCTTGCGATGTGCATGATAATGCACCCTTCCCTAGAAATATGTGTGGATACCATCCTACAAATATTCAAGACTTCACCCAGTGTGTCGCCATTTGTTGTGTCAGGCACTACAACCCTCCATTTTCCTTGTAATTCATTTGTAAATTTCTTTTAAAAAATGGATCCCCTTACCTTTTTTTACTTTGATAAGCTCCTCCAACAGGTTCTTTACTTATCTCTTAACCCCATCCTTCAAATTTCACTTCCCTCAATCTACCTTTCTCAAAAGGAAAACACTTAAAAATTTATTTCAAAACAAGTCTCTTTATTTTTTGGAAAATTTAATTGAAACTCCTCTGATGTACATCAAAGAAGTTATCCTCAACTCCTCTGATGGGCATCATAGGAGTTCCTCCCAACTCCGTCGATAAGCTTTATTGAGTTCTTACTTTTCCCTCTGATTGGCCTTTTATCACCCAAGTTATTTATGACTCCTCTGATGAAATCAGAGGAGTTAGCATCAAATCTTCTAATTTCATTGGGGGAGTTGTCTTCATGAACTCTAACAAAACCAGGACATTTTGTGTTAAGTTCTTTGTTGTATATTAGAAGATTTAACCTAAAATTCACCAATTTTAAATGACACCTACCCGCATTCATTGTTGATCTCGCCTAACTTATAAATACATTGCTCCCCCTATTCTCGCTATCCCACTGAACACTAATGAGAGAAAGATAACCCCCAAGCAAGAGTGTGTTGAGTCCCAACTAAGGCTTCCTTGATTGATCACGACCATCCACGTGTAGCTAAATCTCTAGGTAATCCCTCAATTCACCAATTGTTATCTAGATTTATGGTTTCTACTTAAGGTTAAGGTTGTTTTTGTTATTTCATATTTATCTGTTGCTACCCTAGAATCCCTAACTCTCCCCATGACCATTGTGATTATCCTCTCAGCATATCTACTCGCTATAGCCATATGCTTCCCCTTCATCTAGTTTTCAGGTATCACCATGGTCTCCCAAGGCCAAACCTTTCACTTTTACCTTTCCTCAGTCCAGCAATGCTAATTACCAGCATTGCTTGCATTGCCCTAGACCTAAACCAATTCCTTCCAAACCCTGGAAATCTATCAAAAAATGAGTTAATAGGTCATCCCCATAGTGAAACTTAGTATGAAACATATCCCCATCTTCATATGATTGTCACATACACTTTTTCCACCCATTGAAAACTCCCCTTTTCTCTATTAATCGACCATCAAAATATTTGGAGTTAACATCTCCGATTAACTATGGGAAAGGTGAAATCAACTTCCTTGATTTACACAAGTCATCATAGAACTTCTCCTCAACTCCTTCGATGTATTCAGAGGAGTTAAGAACATTATCTCTGATGAATGAGCCACACATTGGATCTTTTTATGACAATTACATTAATAGTCACCAGAGCACTTGTTGTTAGCTTCTCTGATTTGCATCGAAGGATTTAGAGATAACTTCGTCATTTTACCTTCATCAATGAATTTCTCGACAACCTAGCTAATGACATATCAGGGACTTTCAAGTTAAATGTAGCAATGCATATTGGATCACTTGTCAACAACTCCTCCAATTTACATTGGAGGAGTTGATCTCAACTTTTTCGATTTACTTCAATAATTTAATCTCTAGCTCGGAAAACTTCACACCAACTTTGTCGATGTTTTCAAATCCCTTAACACCAACTCCCCTTATAGTCATTGGAGAACTTGTTAACAACACCTCCTATTTACATTGGAGGAGTTAACATCAAACCCTCTGATTTTATCTTCTGAGCGCATTTTGATCCATTTTCTTCCCCAATCTTCACTAGATTGTTCACCATGTTTTCCATCATTTTATCATCTACAGATGATGACCTTCCACCCAGCATTAGCACCAATGATTCCTCAAGTATGGACTCTTAAAGAATTAAACAAATTATTTCCAAAATGCATACATTAGTTATAGTCTTTTCTCTCACATTATATCCATTTGTCACTCTGCAGGTACAGACGTGTCTCCCAAAAAGAAAGCGGCCATCAAGACAATTGTCATCGAAGCTTTTGGCAGTGACAAACAAATTGAAGATGAACAGAGATAGTCGAGGTCGTTTATTATGACACCACTGGTTCCCTAGAAAAAGAAGGAGAAACACTCAAATGGGGTGAAGTATATCAAATGTTCAAGAAGCAAAAATATGTCTTCGACATCGAGGATAAGGATGAATTAAGATTCTTCAAAATTATCATACAAATTATGGATATTCAAAGTTTCAGCTCGAGCTGATATTTTTCCATGCGTTGATACAATCTCTTGGATCCTTAAAAATATATACTTGGGAAACAAACACGTCTTCAATGCTAGAGGGGAGCCAATAGCATCTTTCTAGTTAGTGAAATATTATAATATTGAAAAAGGATGAAGAAGCCAGACAACAATCTACTTGAAGATTTTAAGAACACTGCCAAAGAATTGTTTTCCAAGTGGTACAAGTCAAACAAGTAGTTCAAACACATGCCTAAAGGAGGCTACCCCACCACTTCCTAAAGGAATCCATACCAATACATGGTATCCATGTTATGCCAACTCTATGGAGAACATGACGCATCTCAATTATCTTTGTCATACATGCCACTAATCTACTACTGCGCAGATGAGGGAGAATCATTCAACTAGGGTGACATATTGTCTGCCAATCTAGCAGAAGCTATCACAGGGGTCTCATAAGACCAATCGGGGACCTTCCCTATTTTTCACATGTCCTTGTATCTTTTGGACATTATGGGTGTGGCTCATCGGTACCCAAAAATGGGATGGAGGTGGCAACCTTCAGACCAACCAATTCACATCTATTGCAAAGTGTTATGGGAGCACAAATACCGAACAGAATACCAGAAAATGTGTGAGAATTTCATGCCCCCCTTATATGAGTTCATATTCTACACACCTCCTCCATGCATGATAGACAAAGAAAGTGCAATAATCAGGAGAATTAGGGATTGGTTCCTCTTAGAACATGCTAATTACATCAGAATATATGGTTCTGTGAAATCTCCTCACCTTCTCCCTTGGTTCATTCCAGATAGGCTGATTCTCCAAGAAGTAGCATACCAAATGGTAATCCATGGAGTGGGAGGAGCTATGTATCGAACCAAGAAGTTTGTATGGCTACCATTACCGCTCTACATCAATAGTTACTTTTTCTCAAATACCAAACAAGCATAGGAAGAAGTGAATACCCTACTTTATTATCACTTTGGACAAGAAATATTTAGAAGACATGACCCAAAAGGGGTCATAAAAGATTAATGCAACAAGATAGGCCTTCAATGGGAATACACGATAGACATCTGGGATGAAGAGGTGCATCACAATGCATGTACTTATGATGACGTTATCTTCAACAGATGATGCCAACCCATAGGTAGAATCACAGATGAAGAAAAGGCAAGGGAAGAAGTCAAAAGGAAAGCAATGGAAGAAGTAGTGGAGAGGTCATCCTCCCCTTCCATTTCTATACATGAAGTTTCTGCATAAAAGGAGGAAGCCTTGATAGACAAGAAAAGGAGAGATAAAGAAAAAGTCTCTAAGATGAAGAATGATGCTTCCAAAAAAAATTGAAAGCTTGAAGCAAAGAAAGCCAAGGCTAAGGTAGAATCAAAAGAAACAACACAAAATGAGATCGAGTGGAAAGAGGCAGCCAAAGAAGATACAGAAAAGGAAGTCAAAGAAACAGCAGATAAAGCAACTGATGAAGAGAGATGAAAGAAAGGTGTTGAGACGAGAAATGATGGCACTCAACCAATGGATGTTGATATCCAAGAAGTGTCAATAGCGGACACCATCACAGAAGCACCATTCAACAATCCAGGACTAGGACTCTGGGCCTCGTTTCAACCAAGTGAAGTCATGAATATGAGAAGCTTCACTTATGACAACAAGACTTGGAATATAGTGAAAGAACGAGTGAAGAAGGTGCCAACATCTCAAGGGTTTCCAATATTGATCCTCACACAAGTTCCCATAAGAAGAGATAATAGGGAAAATCCCATAGCCACCACTACAATTGGAATTGCATTCATGGGCACCAATGAAGACAATATTAGAAGGTTGTGCCAGCAAAATCAGTAAAAAGAGGAAATAAACAGGGCACTCGAAGAAAGACTCCAAGTAAAAGTCGATGAAAGTAGTATGTAGAGTTTCAAAGCCAATGCTCAGAAAGTTAGGAAAGAAATAGAAGAGACCATTATAGCCATGTATGCTCACTTACACCTCTTCCAACAAGTAGTTGCCACAATCATAGAGAAAAATAGTCAAATACAAGCAAAACTTACTCAATTCAACACAATCTAAGAAGGCATCAACGATATTGACAAGTGGATTGAAGAGAATCCTGATGCACCAGTTGAACTATATCGACCATCAACCTCAAAGAGGAAGCCCGATCTATATTTACTAGATCATTGCCAACAATCTGAGCAAAGAGAAGATAAAGAGATCACTGAATCAATGGTCATATGCTCTAAACTACACAAGGCCACGCAGAAGTTGATTAAAGGGAGTTGACTACCTCAATTAGACAAGCTTGGTAAAAATCTAGTCACAGAAGAACTGGTAGACAAGGTGCACGATAGCACAAATCGCAGAATATCAGCCATCAAAGTAGCCACCATAATTACTACAAATCTGATAGAGCAGCATCTCCTACAACCTATAAAAATTCATACCATGATACAATCATTCATGGAAACATTGTTAAAAGATATCAGCACCCTCAAAGATAGCATAGATATGCATAATACAACACTGGAAGAAATAGCTTATCGTGGGATCAGATCTCTGTATGATCATCTAGAAGTCTGGACAACATACCTCAAGGGAAAAATTTCTTGAATAAAGACAAAATAGTAATAAAAAATTGTTATTACCTACCTCTCATTTTGTCTTTTTCTCAACCAACTTCAATTTTGTGTTTATTATACACTTGTCACTAGGAAAGAGGAAACCAAACATTTTTTGTAACAACTTCTTTAAGGACTACAAAGAGTCACTCATGAGTTACAAATTATTGTATAAAAGAGGGAAGATGCCCATTTTGTAGGGGCTCTTCAAGCACTGTATAGATCCAAGAACTAATTCAAGAACTTATACTTTGTTAATGAATATTGAGAAGCCCTCGAGGCCAGTTTTCTACAAGAAAGAAGAATTTATGTGTGAAGTCGTCTTTGTTGTGAACTACTTAAAGTGGCATGTATGCTATTCACATGGACTGTAAATAATGCTTGTTTACCTATGGACTGGTCTTATGCACCCTATGTTATTCTATAGTTTTGATTATTCTTTCTCATATCTTTAAGTCCTGAGATTGTTGAGTTGTTAACGTATGAAGAAGTATAATTTAGATTGTTCTGGTTATATGTATGTATGCACTTGTTTCTGATTTTGCACTTCCATTTCAACTACATGTGTGGGGGTTTTGTGCATAGTTCAGTTTCATGTATAGCTCACCTGGTTACCTTAGTATGCTCCTAGCTAGGATATGGTAGGATAAATTATCAATAGATTAGTTTGATTTCAATACATAGTGTTCATCTACATATTTGCATTGCATATCCATTCATCATCCATCTTCATCTTTAGACCGAAATGCAACCGGTAAAATCCAAAAAGAAATAGCAATGGCATCCGGGCCAAATTTTGGATGGGTCTCCTAAACCAAATGGTGCATAATCTAGTTGGGATTTTGTACCAAGGAGTACCCCTTACAGTTGTCGGGAAAAAATTTCCCCAATAACAGGGGGATAACAAGAAAAGTTAGGTTAGCAAAATCAAGTATGCTCTATGGGCTGATAGGATAACGAGGAAATATTATACAAGAAAGATCCCATTTGAGTTAGTCTATGGGATGGAAGTAACCACTATAATTGTAGTAATCATCAAAGGTGTGGTATCAAATATTTGATATTTATATATTGGGATTTGGATTATCACAAAGCAAAGCTAATCACTATGTATATACTAAACAAGTTACCAGTCATTTTATTATATTGGTATTATATGTCGATGATAAGTTGTTACTTGGAAACAACAAGGAAATCATCAAGAAGGTTAACTCTCAATTATCAATTTAATTTGATGTGAACAATATTGGTGTTACAAATTAAAAAGGATTATTTAAGTAGGAAGCTTTGGTTAAATTAGTGGAAATATGTTGAAATCCAATGGGTCCTCTAACTACCCCTCTTAGGTGCGACTCACAAACCTCGAGCATGTCAATTGGGTGGAAACCCAAAAAATGGGCCACTAAGCTAGGGGGTGTAGATGGATGTGTTGGGGAACAYTCGCATTAGTATGGAGAGGAAATATCCACATTAGTTGAAGCCAATGTAATCAKTCCATCTATCTTTCAAGACATATCTTTGACCTCACTTTTTCTCCTTAAGGGCTCCTCTCCCCACTCCTATAAACTTCTAGTTTCCATTGTTCTCATAACCTTGGAGTATTATTTGAAACCTAAATCTAAGATGCTACTCTAATMTAAATATGGGTGTTGTTCAATGAGATATACTAGCCTTTTGTTTGCTACASCCTCTTTCAAGTTGATGCCAGTGTAGGAGTCATAAGCTAGCAATTTTCTCAATTACAATTAGATTAAGGGTGAAYTGTAAATGTTGCTTATATAGTAACKTTTGTGTGCAAAGAATGATGTGAAGTTGTTGAACTTGAAAGATTGCTAAAAAAGACATGACAAATGCTTAGTAAAGGGTGTTTTCTTTTATCGATTTCAATTTCTCTAAGTTTGATGGAATTTCAAGTGAATAGACAATAGATAAAGCAATTAATAATTATAGAAAAAAACATGTTGCATCCTATCACCCTCATAGGAAATAAAAGATCCCAAGAAATTCAATTTCTAAGCCAAATATGAGGGCTTAACTATAGAGATATAGTAGGTATGTGCATGATGTGGTGTGTGTAGTTCTTGAACTACACAACTATGTGAACTATAGGACGTATAATTGTTTAGCAACAACTTCAATAACTATGTAGTTTTTTAGGGATGGAAGAAATGAAATCTTTTAAAATGACAAGCCTCACAAATATGTTAGGGAAAGAAACAATATAAAATATGGTGGTGATTGTTAGAAATAAGTAAATGACAAGGAAAGTGTTCTAAATCCAACAAAGGATGATATTCAAGCTCTCGTCCCTAGTATGGTCACCATTGTGTTGTGTGTGATTTGGTGCATCAGTTGATATAATGCACTCAATAATAGGTTGGAGCTATATATGTAGACATAAAATGAACACCTATAAGTGATAAAAGCAAGGTAATATATCCCTAAGCATGAATTACATGGAAAATTGATGAAGAAAGGAGCAAGACTTGGGGGAAGCTTCTTCATGAACTGTGTTTGTTGTAGAGAAAGAGGAGATGGACACAAGTGTATAATCCTTCTTAGATCAAATCTTCACAAAATGACAACAAAGAAAACAATTCTACAATGTTACAACATATTAGTAACCCAAGCAATTAATATAAAATCCAATGAAGACATATGAAAAGCATTTGAAAAGCTTTTCGGAGAAAGACACTAAATTCTTTGTATTAGCATCGATTGAAATAAATAGACATGAAATAGAAGATTTCACCTTGAGTGAGTGATGGAGATAGCCTCCAAGTTCTCTATCTTTGGATAGATCTCTCTCTCAATCTTGGAGAGGATTTGGTAGGATTTCTCCTCATCTAATGGACAATGGAGGGGGAATTTGGGAAACACAACCACTTGTGTAGCTCAATATCAAGGATGGAAGCAACTAGGATTCAACATAACCTTACATGAATTGAACTTGTGAAAATGGTTGGAGAAGGCCTTTATTTATAGATTTCCTTAGGGAGGAATTGGAGCTATATGTTAAATCTTGACATGTGTTATTGTATTTACTCCATGTATGGTCGTGTATTCCTTCATTTGAAGAAATTTGGCTAGTATGGGATTTGCTTGACTAAGCCCAACTCCAAAGGTGACCATGGTATTTAATGGGGTTGCATAATTTATTGTATTCTTGAAATAACATGAACTTCATGTGTCTAGAAGGAATTCTTGCATGGTTGCGAGCTACATGCAAGGGAGAGCCACACAATTCTCTATACTGGTTAAATCAAAAGTATAATTTTGTCTTCTTTTATTAATTTAGCATTTTCTCCATAGTTTTGAGCTTCCATATAGTGGTTAATGCTAATTTGTGATAGATTTGGTGTAAATTATTTTAGTGTCATAAGTAGATGAAAATAGTGTAATAACACCCACCAACTTACAACAATAGTTTTCAATGAACATCCAAAGCTTCAATGTAATGCTCAAGGTCAACCTTATCCTCCATGTTATATATGAAATTATGTATTTCATACATTCCATCAAACTTAGGGAGATCTCTAAGTTCCCTCACTTTTTCATATTACTATTACCACCCTTGTACACCACTCATCAAACTATTCATATTACATGATTTTCTAATGATTAATTGCATCCTCTAAGCTAGTTTCAAAATAACACACGCTATGCCAACTTGTTTCATTATATGTAGTTTGATTAATATAGTATTTATACCACCCCATTATAAGATTATACAATTGATCCACCATGCTATTAGTTGAATCCTTTTAAATGGGTTCTATAAAAAAAAATAGGCAAGACCCTTAAGTCCATGGTAGGTGGTATCAAAATGTAACTTTTGGGAGAAGGTGGTATAAGATCTTTATTAGATGCTCTTCACCACATTTTAGGAGGAAAATATTGGTTGGGAGAGTGGCCWTATATGCTTGGATCAGCTTTACGACCTCTTCTTAGCAGAGATGGTGCTCCAAAAGTTGGGTTCTTCACAGAGGCAACACTTAACAACACAAGTCTTGGAATGACATTAATACTAGTTGTCATATGTGATAGTCCCAATAGACATTGGAGGTCRGACGAAGGTGGAGGAAGATTAAGTAGAACTATTYMTGCAGGTTGCAGYCATATCAAGAGCAACCTRATTGAATGTCCCACCATGCCTTASAGTGCATTTCAACAAAGTGAAGTTGCACGGAGTTGTCATGGAGGATGCACTTTGGAAAATTTTGGGTTCAAAAGGAGTTGAGCCTAAACATTTCCCCACATAATGAATAGACCTTCTAAAGATGGCACTCCATGGTACCGATTRGTAGACTGCTTCAAGCAAAGGTAAAACTTTAGTTTGTTCATGTTGTAATTGAGTTCCTTTAACAAGTTGTGTGTAATTGACTTCTATGGCAGAAGGAAGGAAGAAACCCTCATTGGAGAAGTATTTATAGAGAATAGGTGCCTTGGTTGGCAATGAAGGACATAGCCTAAATCAAGTTCATTATGTGGACTTGATTATGAATTGAAGAATGGTGGATTCTAATGCCTCCCGCAACTTGTAGAAAAAAGAGTTGGCATTTGAATTTGAACTTAAAGTTGGATTATGTGGTGCTTCAGTCAAGGTGGTCAATTTTAAGGCCAATGAAGAAAACACGGTTGCATTTGGAGTTCACATTCAATTGGATGAGTGGAAAGGCTATGCAAATTTCATAGTGGTGCAATTGGATGATTTTGAAGTCATCCTTGGGCAGGACTTACTAAGGAGAACTTAGTTAGTTCCCATGCCATTTGTGAATAACTTGGTCATACTTTGTGGATGAAAGAACTATGTTATGCACACAATAACAAAAAATCCAAATGGAAAGGTGTGGTTGGTATCCACATTCAGCATGAAGAGGGAAATTCAATGCCCAAAGACCAAGTGTTGTGTTGTAACATTGATTGGAGAAGTGGATGAGGGTGGAGCAAGGATACTTTTTCCACCAACACTTGCAATATGTTGGATGAGTTTGCACACTAGATGTCAGTATTTTCCAAAGTTCTATTGCTTAGGTGTATTGTTGATCAACATATTGAGCTTGAATTGTGGTCACATCTTTCAGTAAGGGATCTCTATCGACTTTTTGGATTGGATTTGGAAGAATTTAAGAAGTAATCAAGCAATCTCATTGACGATGGCTTCATTATGCCTTCATGGTCCTTGTATGGAGTACCAATCATCTTCCAAAAGAAGAAGGACACCCTAGGATTGAGGATGTACTTGGACTACTCATGTTAAACAAGCAAGCCATCAAGAACTGGTATCCCTTACCTTTGGTACTAGATTATTTTGACAAGTTGGCTAAGGAAAAGGTTTTCTCAAAGTTGGACTTGTGATCCGGATTATTTTCGGCACGAAATGAGAGCGGAGATATAATAAAGAAATGCACAGAGATATTGCAGATATTCAATAATATAACAGAAATGTATCAAAGATGCAACCATAAACACAGATATACAGTAATACACGATTTATATTAATCAAAGAAATGTACAGAGACTGTAAAAATACAGAGTGAAAGACTCGCTAGAATGGTGGCAGCTTATCTCTGAGAAGAGATGTGATGGCTACTCGCATTCGCAAGAAGATTGTTACAATGAGGCTCTGGCGGCCTTTTTACAATAATTGGGAATGCCAAAAGTCCTAGACATCCAAAAACCTAACCCTAGGAGATGAAGCGCCAAAGTCATGTGGGCCCCGTTTGGGTAAGTTGGTGGATCAACTTCCCGGGGTCGTAACTTTTGCATACGATCTATGTTTTAGGCGTGTGATAGCTCGTTGGAAAGGTATCGTCGAGGAGATTCATTTTGGGGGCTCAATAATCCCTTTGTCTATCATTGAGAACCTTGATCTCGAAAAACCTTCATTTAGGCCCTCAAAATGGCCCTGGAAGTTAAAACCTTGTCGACCTGCTTTTGTTGGATAGAAGGTGCAGGGGGCGAAACCGTAGTGGCTGCAATGTCCTTCTATTCCCCTTTCGAACAGATTGTGAAGAAGCTGAAATTTGCAGTATGAGATACTACCTTGCGGCACTTTTTAGGTGGAACAATAGTTGGAACTGCCTCTGGTATTCTGTAGAGATGACCCCCCAAAGTAACAATGACACTACGGGGTCGAGACTCATAAACAGCATGGCGCTTCCACATATATGGTTGGCCCAAGAGAACATCACAGACATCCAGTGGGGAAACATCACATAATACC
>WSFP011500714.1:0-13891 GCA_009831015.1 Picea engelmannii | reverse complement strand
ACCAACAACTTTAACATCAAAGTTTTCAAGTTAGAAATAGATCTCATAATATCCCATAATTCAATTAACGTTACCCATTCATAGAATTATCATTTACATAATAGATTGCATCATATCCAACATCATTCAAATAACATTTAAACATTCATAAAATTTACATTCTCACAATATATTGCATCATATCCATCATCATCAATAACATTTAAACATTCACAAAATTTACATTCTCACAATATATCGCATCATTATTCAAATACATTTAAACATTCATAAAGGTTCATACGTCTTAAAAGTTCAAGTGTATCATTTAATAGTTTCACTGTGAATAGGAAATAAAGGTGTTTAGGCCTTAGGTAATCCTAGCTGTCTAAGTCAAAAGGTGGTGTTACATACACCCAACCTTCAAGAAACATATTCTCAAGGTGGTCAAAAAAGTGAGGGAAAATATTTTCGTAACGTCTCGGCATCTTCCCAAGTAGCAGATCCTGGACTATACTTGTCCCACTGGACCTTAACTTGGTCTACCAGACGATTCCTGAGCTATCAGACTCTACGGTCCAATATGCATAACGGTTCTACCATGAGGATTCCCTTGTTTGATACCTGCAATTCCTTCCAATTTAGTTTATGTGATTCATCAACAACATAATGATGTAGAACAGATACATGAAAAACATTATGAGTTTTATGCAAGTGGGGTGGTAGTACGAGACGATAGACAATGGGTCCAATTTTCTCTTGGATTTTGAACGATACTATAAATCGAGGTGACAACTTTGTCCCCTTCCTAAACCAAATTGTACTCTTATTAGGCCTAATACAAATGAAAACTTGATCTCCCACTTTATAACTTCGATCAGTCCGGTGTGCATCCACATAACTTTTCTGTCTATCCTGTGCTTCCTTTAGTCTTTTCTTAATCTGAATCACCTATTCCTCCATCTCTTGAATCAATTCTGGCCCAAATGTTACTCAGTCTTCTAATGTATCCCAACTCAACGACGTTTTGCATGGCCTTCGATACAGAGCTTTGTAGGGTGGCATTCCGATGGAGCTATGAAAACTGTTATTGTAGGCGAACTCTACCAAAGGTAGGTACTTCTCCCAATGGGTTTGATTATCCATGACGTACATCCTATGCATGTCTTCCATGACTTGATTTACTCTCTCAGTTTTCCCATCTGTTTCCAGATGATAAGCTGTGCTTAGGTTCAATTGAGTCCCCAACGCTGACTGCAAACTTGTCCAAAACCTAGAAGTGAATCTGGAGTCCCTATCTGAAATGATCTTCTTAGGTATCATGTGCAAACGGATGGCCTCACTTACAAACATGCGTGCCACATCAGTGACATTGTAAGTGTCTCTAACCGGAATAAAATGAGCACTCTTGGTTAACTTATCAACTATCAGAAGAATGACATTGTGTCTATGAGATGTGAGAGGCAACCCCACAACAAAATCCATAGAGATGACTTCCCACTTGGACATAGGAACATCATGTGGTTGTAGGAGGCCTGCCAGGTGGTGGTGGTCAGCTTTCACTTGTTGACACTCTAGGCACTTGGCAATGAAATGGACTACATCGCGCTTCATGCCTACCTAGAAGAAGAGCTTCCTCATGTCTGTGTACATCTTCTTCACACCCGGATGTGCACAATAAAGTGCCTCCCACTCTGGAGGTTTGAAGTAACCTTTAAATACCAACTATCTCCTTAGAGTTGCGTCAACACACGTTCCCTCAGATTGACCTTTAAGGGTACCAAGGAGAAGACACGTGGTCTCCTACTCAAGGAATCCGCGACCACATTTTCCTTTCCCTTGATGTATGAAATGCCAAAATCGTACTCACTCATAAACTCACTCCATCGCCTTTTCCTAGCATTCAGATCCCTTTGAGTGAAGAGATGTTTTAGACTTTGATGGTCCGTTTTGAGCTCAAAGTTTTGCCCCACAAGATAGTGCCTCCAAATTTTCAGAGGTAGCATTACAATTGCCAACTCTAAATCATGAGTAGCGTAAATCTCTGCATGTTTCTTCAACTTCCTTGACACATAAGCTATCACTCCTCCATCCTGCATTAGCACGGCCCCCAACCCTTGCATTGAGGCATCCGTGCATAATGTAAAGTCATTTTCCATATCCAACACTCGTAGAATTGGCGCACTAGTTAGTAACCTCTTAAGCTCGATGAATGTACTATCACATTCTTCTGTCCATTCATACCTGACCCCCTTGCGCTTCAAAGTGGTGATGGGTTTCACTATTTTAGAGAACCCTTCCACAAATCTTCGATAATAACCTGCTAGCCCCATGAAGCTTCTTACCTCGTGGGAATTTTTCGGCACTGGCCATTCCATAATGGCCTTTACCTTTTTTGGGTCCACAAAGATTCCTTCATCGAAAATGATATGACCTAAATAGTGGATTTATTTCTCGAAGAAGGAACACTTCGACAACTTCCCATACAATTTGTTCTCTCTAAGGCAGGACAACACCACTCATAAGTGTTCCTCATGTTCTCTTTCGTTCTTGGAATAGATGAGGATGTCATCTAGAAAGACTTGTACAAAATGGTCTAAGTACTTCCAGAATACTCTGTTCATGAGGCTCATGAATACTGCTGGTGCATTGGTCAATCCGAAAGGTACTACGATGAACTCGTAATGTCCAAACCGAGTTTGAAAGGTAGTTTTAGGAATATTTCCTTAATCCTTAACTGGTGATACCCTGATCGCAAATCAATTTTTGAGAATACCGCTGCTCCTTTCATTTGATCAAAGAGGTCATCTATTCATGGCATTGGGTACCTATTTTTCATTGTAGCACGGTTCAAGTCCCTGTAATATATAAACAGTCGTAAGGAACCATCCTTCTTCTTCATGAAAATTACTGGTGCACCCCAAGGTGAGACACTGGGCCTTATTATCCCTAAGTCCAATAACTCTTTCAACTGCATTTGCAACTCACAAAGTTCTGGCGTTGTCATCCGATACAGAGTCTTGGAAATTGGTTCTGCACCAGGTTTTAGCTCAATAGTAAAATCAATCTCCCTCTCAGGAGGTAACCCTGGTAACTCGTTCGAAAAAACATCCTTAAATTCTGACAATTGCGGGTACTGATCCAAGGAGGGTCCCTTCCTTCCATTCACTGCTTCCACTACATACAGTCGACACCCTTTCCTCATGCACCACTTAACCTTCATAGTTGAGATAAAGCATAGAGACACCCGTCTCCGTACATCGTGGATCTCTACTGGTCTTCCTTCATCGTCGACACAAAGCACCCTTTTTGCGAAACAATCTACCTAAGCTCGATGAGCTTCTAACCAATCCATTCCAATTATTAGGGCATACGTCTCGAGAGCAGTGATGTATACCTTCAACTTGGTAGTACACACTCCCAGGTCTACTATAAAATTATCAACAATAGGTCCTACCGCTTATTTCCCCCCTGAAGCCATATCGACTTGTTTAAAGTCATCGTGCTCGTAGGCTGCCAACCCACTCTTTTCTAATGCAGATGGTGAAATGAAACTATCTGTAGCACCATAATCAAATAAAATCTCAACATTGATATGATTTAGTGTACCTGATGACTCCACCACCGTGGATTGATGTTCTGCCTGGCGATTATTAACCACTGCGTAAATCTAGTGGCTACCACTTTCTTTTCCCATCGGGGCCTTTCCTTCTCTATGGACAAATCGTGATTGTAACTCTGGGTAGTCACGCTAGTAATGGGGTCCTCCACATCCCCAACAGGTAACACGAGATTGAACTTGTGCACTGTTCTGTGACTGTCTTTGAAATGAGTTCCTTCCCCTACTAGTTGCTCCCTGAGATGGCCGTGGACCTGCCTGCGTCCTTGGTGATGAACAAGATGACGCACTCCCTGCCATTGAAATCCTTGCAGCTACTGTCCTTGGTGTGACTCTATTACCATATGGAGGTAGTCTTGAGCCCCCTCCCCTAGGAAATGTCCTAGGGGCCTTCCACACAAATCCAGGATGATGTAGAAAGGTCGGTCTCGTACCTCCATTTAAGTTCACATGTTCCTCCACATAACACACATTTTCCACTACTTCTACTACTAAAGATGGTTTCCACATCCACACCATAGCCCTTATCTTAGGGTTTAACCCATAGACAAAGCGTTCTGCCTGCCGTTGGTCATTATCCATGTATGAAACATATTTGACCAATTCCATAAACCTGATCTCATATTCTTCTATGGTCCTGTTTCCCTGTACTAGAGCATGAAATGCTCCCACATGCTGTTCCTTGTAGTAAGCTGGCAGATATTTCCTTCGAAACCTTTCCTCAAAAAGTTCCCAAGAGACGGTGTCTGGGGTAAGGTGCAACTACCTCTCCAAGTTGCCCCACCAGTTCAAGGCACTGTCTCTCAACTAAAAAATTGCTATCTTCTCCTTTGAAGTGGACGCATAGTCTCTTAAGGCAAAACACCTTGTCATGCCTTCTAACCATGCTTCTGGACGTTCACTGGCATGACCCCCGACAAACTCCGGAAGTTTGATCTTCTGTAGTTCTCTAGTGATGTCTTCGGGTGGAGGTCCTCCCCCTGAATCCCTCGACGCTTCTGGATTACCCGTTCCAGTTGGCGAGGGCTCCACTTCGATCCCTGTTGGTTGACGCCCCTTTAAAGTCTCATTTATGGCATCCAAAGAGTGCAGTATGAGAGCTAGTTCAGGCGATGGTGGTGGCGACACTGGTGGTCCCTGCGATGATGCCCCACTGCCTCGATTTCCTCGAGTCCTAACCATCCTGTATAATTTAATCTGTATCAACCAAAGTTGTCAGGTGAGTTCAAGGACATTTCACATTTGCACAACTTAAACTAGAAAACAAGGTTAGGCGTAAGTTTTTTTTTACTTGTCTGTAAACAAATGTTACTCTCTTTAGGGGAGGTGGCTAGGTTAGGGTTATAGCATCTAAGCTTGATGTCTTTGCCTAAGAAAACTACTGACTCCCTCACCTGGTAGCTATGCTAGCTTTGCACCATACTCGCCAATTTCTCTAACTTACCTGCCTAGTGCGCATGAAGCCCCCTCCATCTTATCTTGGTCTAAGTCCTTAAACTTTTCATTTAAAACTAATTAATGTGATTTTCAACCTAATGTTGATTGATTATCAAGAACTAAAAATCTCGTCTAAACTTTAACCTAAGTTCACTTGTCTTAATCCACACATTCAATTTAATCCCTAAAATTAGTATTATTATTAGTGATTAATTCATTAAGTACATAATTAACCACAAATTTAATTAACCATTTCAATTGATTAACCACTTTTAATTAATCGCATTAATTTATTAATCACATTAATTTATAATTAAAACTTAAATTATATATTTAAACCTAAATTTAAATATAATTTAAGTTATATTTTAAACATAAGTTTAAACCTAAATTTAAGTTATAGTTTAAACATAAGTTATATAATTTTTTTTTCTTTTAAATTTAACTAATTTAAACAATTAACATTTAAATCTAATAATAGTTTAAAGCAATAAATAATAATAAATAAATAAAAATTAAAATAAAAAAATAAAAAAATAAAAAAAATTAATTATATTAAAACAATATATATATATATATATATATATATATATATTTTGAAACGGGCATCGTGGGTCCTCGCATGAGGCCCACGTGCCCCCCCTCCCAAGGTCATCGCTACCCAAAACCATACACACCTCCCGGGCTCTCTATCTTAACCCTAAACTCTACGCGCCCAACCCTCGCTTCACCTATCATTCGACTGCCTCCCCTCTCTGCACTCTCCCTCTCGGTAGACTAGGCTTGATGTAGAGGAGAGGAATTGCTGGTGAGGGTTTTCCCATTCAACACCTACATTGATACTTATAATCCATGCCAAAAGGACCGCACCTCCCTCTTACTGTATTTGCGTACGCCTGATGCTTTTGTTTGGTTTTGGTGACTTATGTGTTGACTGTGTGTTGTGGTTGCAGGTCGCGTGGGATGGCGCTTGCGCTTGGTTACGTGACTTATATATTTTTTGACCATGTGTTGTGGTTGCAGGTCGCGTGGGTTGGTAATAGTGCACTGGACTGTGTGTTGTTTTGCAGAACTGGTTGTACTACGTTCACAACTATTGTGCTTTGCGTTGGCAGGTATTGGCTCGGTTTACTACATGGGGTTTCTCATATTTGTGTGTCAACCAGAATAATAATATGTGATGGAGATGGGATGCTTCTTGCTAGAGCTCCTCACCCTCATGGATTTGTGTTGCCCTTCCGTATTGTTTGACCAGACACATTGTGCACATATATGCTCCCTTCTCCTCAATGGCTTGGTGCTGGACTTGGGCGTCGTTGTTAGGTGAATGCTTCCTTGTGACATCTTTGGGATTTGGTGACTGTGTTGTAGCTTTGACTGGTGCTTTCCCTCTCCTGGCTTGGCTCTAGTCTCGTCCACCGAGCTTTGCGTGTTGTGTACAACCCCTTTGGCAGTAACATCTTGTCAATTAATTTCCAGTGATGTATTTTCTGTAGTTGTAGTGAAAGCTCTTCTCTATCCTAGTGCAATTGTTCATAGCGTTGTAACCAACTTGTTATTTCCAAGTTGGGAAGGCCTATTATTTCAATACAATTTAACTAATGCCCGGTTATCTTCTTCAGTCATTAACCTTCAACGCCTTGAGGTGTTAGCAGGTAGCTACTTTGCAGTTGCACGTGCTTTTGTAGCCCTCTTGAAGACAGGGCGAATGAGTATGTTTGGTACTCTACTTATAGTTTGGGGTCTAGTCAAAGAGAGTTTACTTGGACATCCTGTCAATACTGATCCAACAAAAGAAGTGTATGTTTATCCCACAATGTTTCTCGCCTTGGTGTGTTCATTTTTCTCTGTTAATTATGACATGTAGAAAGTCAGTTCACTTGCAAAACCCATTGCCAAACCATTGAAGATCTCTTCCAAGGCTAAACTTAAGTAAACAGTGCAAGTTGGTGTTTCATTTTGTTGGTTGGCAAGAAACCTTGATTGTTTTCTAACTTATTCTAATCATAGGCTTCTCCCTGCCTCTGTCTGACATTTTTTTTTTCTTTTTTTTCCAATTCTTGCCATGATGTTAAGAACAACCCCTTTTTTTTTATACTCACTCATTCGATTGCTTTCAATGGCATTTTGGGTAGATCCTTGACATAACATGACTGCTGTTCTGTTTCTACATTATTGGCTTGACACATGCTCTTATCCCATGTAAATATAGATAAAAGATAAGATAGCTAAGCTAATTTTATTAATGTCCAAGGGATGACACCTTTTGTTTTTAAATAAAGTTTGTTTCTTTGTTGTTTTTATTTTTTACTTTTTATAATTACAAATTTTGACCCATCTAATGCTTTTTTTTATGATGTCTTTCTCTATCCTCTATAGGTGAAGGCTCTTACAAGTAAACATGTGGTTGGTGGCTGAAACCAGAGATGGGAGGATGGAACAGAACTACACGACTCCTTCCTGCTACATCTTATTCTATTTCATAATTCTTATTAGTGGTTTTAGGGTTATTCAAGGGTTACAAGGGTCAATTATGGGTTACTTCTGGCTGCTTCAGGCTTCAATAAGAACTGTTTAAAGGTTGTTTAAAATTCTGGTTATGCATGTCTAACTTTCGGTCTCAAAGGTGGGTGGGTAGGTGGGTAGGCCCTGGTCCAAGGTTTTAAACTTGGCTCTAATACCATGTGTAGGGTCCTATCTAACAGAACCTAAAATTTAATAAATTAATTAATACATAACATTGATATTTATAACTTCTTTTACGGTTCTCTACAATTAGAAAATAAACATCAGCAAATAGAAGTTTTTAGTTTATGGCTCAACAAAATTCCAAATGGGCAGCATGATATAAATGATATATTGAATAATGTACACTACATAAATAACGTACTGAATCAACATACGATAATGAACATCTCATAACAATGAACAAAATACCTGTCAAGTGATTTGTTTCCCGACTCTGTTGTCCAGACTGAAGCTGAAACTATGCCCAAGCTACTTTGCCACACTCTGACCAAGTTGTTCTACCCAAACCCTGCCCAAAACTAAATCTTTCCTCCCTGCCAGCTAGGAACAAAGCCTATCCGGCTCCCTAGCTCCAGGATTCTGTAAGGATTCCTGGCCCCGGAGCCCAAAACTCCCAGCAACCGATTCACCCCTGTAACAGTCCAACAAATTCCTCCAACCTAAAACCAGAAAATACAGTTTTCCAATCCCTCCCTTGGAAAAATGCTCCACTACAATCTCTTGATCTCTCGAAAATTCTCCCTGCCCCTAAAATCAAAAGTCCCCCTCTAGAATGTCTTTACCCCCTCATATCCCCCCGTCCATTCATTGCCTCTCCATTCAATGCCAACCACCTGATCCCTCCATTCAATGCCAACCACCTTATCCCTCCATTCAATGCCAACCATCCCTCAATACGTTAAGTTTTCTTTTAAATAAATTAAAATTTATTAAACTTTAATTTGTTACCCAAACATTAAATGAGTTAATTAATTAATTAATATACATTAAACAATAAATAAATAATTAATATTATTAATAAATAATCATTATTTAACTAATATACATTAGGACAATTAATTAAACTTAATAAACCTTTAACAATTATTTAACTTTGACAATTAGTTATTTAACTAGGGTTGTTACACATCCCTTGTTTGTTGAGTTGCTGCATGTACCTGAAATTTAAGTGGCTAAATACTTTGTGCCAAAAATTAATATCATCATTGGCATGAGTTAGTAGAAATGTAGAATGTGATTTAGTAACAAATTTAGAGAATGTGTACAATCTAGATTTATGATGTACCTCACCTACAACAATTTTGGAGTTGTCTTCCATGTCAAATATTGTCCCAAAATCCGGTGTGAATTCCACCCTTTTCCTTATGCCAATGTGTGATTTGGTACATGCAAAGTAGATTTATGGAGGGTTTCAAAACGTGCAATACATTCTCAAAACTTCCATTTCCAAGATCCACTCTCCCTTGTCTAGATACTTTTATTGGAGATTCATCTCCCATGAGAATCAGAGAACATGTGCATGTTCTTAGAGATGAAAGGAAATCTTTTGTGGCTTCCATGTGGTGTGATTATCCTGAATCAATGATCCATGAATATGGAAAATAATTAATTGCAATCAAATCATGCACATTACCTCGATTTTATGGTGTTTTTTTCTCTTGGCTTCTTCTAAGTTGGTGTTCTTAGGAATGCAATACCCAAGATTGTTCACTAGAGTGTTTGCACCATGAGGTAAATGGTTTTCTTCACGCATAAGGATTCAATACAGTAACCACGATTGTAATAACCACACTTTGATTTCCTTGGCTTTCCCTTTCTCTCTTTAGAGTTGGAAGATCCATCAAAAGGTTTGAAGTTGCCTCCCTTTCTTAGATTTACATTCTTCTTTCCCTTTCCTTTTTATTTGTATTTTGAGTTGTATTTGTTGTTGTCATGCACAAAAAGTGAATGCTATTTGGAGCTCTTGATTGTTCCCATATAAATGATCTTGTCTTGCTCATGCACCAATGACTCAATGAATACGTCCAATGTGGGTGTTGTGTTGGTTTTGTCACATGGGTGAGAAAAAACACAAAACTTGCATGCTTAGTTAAGCTTGCTAAACAAGACAAAAGTTTGTGAGTTGATTAGATAACCAAATACACATGAAACTAAATAAATAAATACTAAAAACAACTAAGAAATAAATGTTAGAGAATCTTGAAGAAATCGAACCATAAAAGCAAAAAATGACCAATATATAGCTACCAATGGATCAATATATTGATAGGCTAAACACCATAGAGAAAGGCAGGGACTTATGAGTCCCCTCTTCCTCCTTGGGAGGGATCTTGAGTTCCCTAATAGAGATATCTTCTCTTCATACAATGAAAATGGAAAATGGTGAAGAAATACAATGCCAATTCCCTCAAGAGGTGAGTGGAATGGCCTATTGCAATGGTGCTTGAAGGCTTCAAAGAGAAAAGCCGATTCTCAAAGAATAATTCTTGTAGCATAACAATACCTCGAAGTTCTTATTTTTCTAGCTGTTATTGGATAAATCGGTGAATGTGGACATAAACTAATCTCCCTAGATCCACTTGGATCTACAACAAAACAATACAGGACATGACGCTTTCCCTAAGTTGCTACCATTGAATTTACTACCAAAGAAGGAAAGGATGACATACCTTTAGATATTAATTTCTTATATCTCTATTGTCTCTGCTTCACTCCGGTGCTCTTGTGAGATCAGATCTACAATGACACAAACCAACCAAAGTGAAAGAAATAATTGTATATTCAATGGAAACCTAAACATGTGATCAAGGAGTCATGCAATAAAACTCTAATGATTTTATGGGAAAGAAACATGTCACAGTATCATATTAAGTAAAAGTGGAAGATACAACCCAATTGCCTTGATGTTGCAAGTTCCCTTTCGGTGGTCCTTTGTTCTAACACACATGTACATTTACTCCAAATTTGTATGAATATGGTCCACAAAGATTTATGGACAAATGGAGGCCCCAAGCATCAGTTGTATAAGGATTCTTCACACAGTCTTTAGTCTATTCTTTCAACAATTCTTTGCTCAATCTTGCTTAACCTTTTCCATGAGAAATACATCATTATATAGGAGAAGGTGAAGTGGTTATAAGGATGAGGATGATCCCACCAAATCAGAGAAGCCAATAAGATCACAACCATACTGACGACACCTCACATTCTAGAAGATTATCCTTCTAGAAACTTCGTGAAACTTCTTCCTTTTCTTAGATTCAAACGTCGCTGCACCCTACCTATATAGCAGCATGTAGAAATCCCGCAAGCCAGGGATAAAGTAGCCTACAAAAATCAAGGATTTCCGCACTGTGTTCCACTGTCATCCCGCGACGTCATTCTAAAAATATGCCTTGTAAGGGAAGAACTTAGTCATTTTCCTCATGTAAAATATTGTTTTGAGAGCCTGAACACATGCCTGTAGGGTCTTCATCAAAGTGACCAAAATAATGTGTAACACTAGAACACCCATGACACATGTTTATAGAATCCATTCATGGCAATATACAACCAGTTCATAGTGTGAACAAGGGGCCTTTTAGGGCACTCTAGCCCTTGACCAACCTCCAAGCTAGATTTTTATCAGATATGAGTGTCAAATTGTGTTGGGGGTCGGACTAGAAGTGGTTGAGAGGCCGAAAAAATTCATAAATGCGTCGTTCATAGGAGTGCACACATTTTCTCGTAGACAGTTGCACATCTTGTGCATAGTGCATGCTAAGGGTTGTGTTAGCCTAGGCATTCTGCGCATGCTCCCTTTGGTGAATTCACGCACTTCAATTTTTGAACCAAGAGAATATTTGTTTTCCTTTTGATGGATTTTTGTGTTGTAGGTGGACTAATTGCTGCTAGATGTGATGTCTTTCTTCAACCATTGTGTGCAATGTTGCGGATGATTTTTTAGTGATAATAGATGCCCCTTGACGTGTGAGGTTAGGAGCATACTTATAGCTAAAATACATCAATGTTTCTTTTGCTGAGAGTGCCATTGTAAGGAAGAGTGAAGAGAGGATCTGCAAGAGCGATCTGTAGGAGGGAGAGGGAAAACTGTGGGACCCAAACCTTTCTGTTAGGAGAAAAAATAAAATCTGTGTACAAACGAGGCAAGCATTCCCCATGCTCGTGCCATGAAACCAAAATGTGGGACTGTAATTGATGATGGATGTTGATGTAGATAACTTTGGCACCCTCGGGGGCGGTTGATAATGACAGATGATAGTTCTGAATGGTGAACATGATCTGAAGTGATTCAAGGACGACTATAGGAATTGCCGATGACTCGTAGGCATTGATGGCCTAACAAATTCAGAGGTCTTCGACTAGTATGAAACAACTGCAATAGTCACATAGTAAGACCCACTACAACATGAGAGTTTGCTGAAGTCGAATGTTATGGGGGTCAATGGAATTAGAAAGCAATGGTTATTATCTTTGTGTCGTCTGATACTCCTCATTGAAAAGGTAATGAGAATCAAGATATTGTTTCCATTCTGGAAACTATGTTGATGTCGACATGAAGGGAGACGTGACACCAAGAAGAAAAGGGCTTCTTGAAATCCACTGAGTAATAGATGATATCAGGTACTGATGAGTAACATGGAAGAATTCAAGATGTTGTGGGACTCAAGATTTCCCTTGGTTGGCGTGTTGAGGGATGATTGGAAGCAACCGTAAAACTGGATCTAGCGTCAGGGGGACAACTAGATGTGGGGTTAAATTGTTCCATAGGCTAACAAGGTGGGAAAAATCAGAGATCATGAGTACAGGGACTTGTGATATTCGGGGTTTGTTAATGATGTCAATATGAAAAAGAGTGGATGCCCAAACCAAGGGTGACATGGGTTGCTTTGCTGGGTAAAAGAAGGCCATCGAAGATGATGAGGAAAAAACTATGTAAATGATGGAAACAAAAGGATTTATACAATTAACAAAGAAATAAAGAATAATTTGGGTTGAGCATACAGATACAGAAACGGGTTCCCCAGTGAAATATGGCTTGGCCCATTTAGAGTGCAAGCTATGAAAGAGAACTGGTGGAGGGTGGGGGCCCCATGGGTGGGTTTCTGTATTAGGTAAATGGATGGAGGACAATCTGCAGATGGGAAAACTGATGGTGGATGAGAGGGAGGGCTAATGAAACTGTGGAGATGCAGTCAATTGGGAAGGTTAGAAACATAATGAGAAGAAGTATGGGGTTCATTCTCGAAAGTGCATAGTACTATTGGGACTCCCATCCCTAGGGAGTGAAATCAACATGAGTGTCAAGTTTCCAAGGGGAACTATGAATGGGACAACTCATGTGGGGGAGAATGCTACCGATTGACAATACCAAAATGTGGCAGAGGTAGAGATACTGTAGAGCCATATTTAGGGATCCTAAAGGTAAATGTCAGAGGGTTTGACTTGGATATGCAAGTGATGTAAAAAGGGAGTAATTACATTCCAATGTCGAACATATACCTGAAGGGGCTGTAATATTGTTGAACAAGTACCTGCACACATGAAAACTAAATACCCGACGTGAACAATATTTGGTGATAAAGAACATATAACAACTATTTGATAAAACTGAAAGTGAGTATGCATACTTGAACGTGACATGAGAAAAATGCTCCTCCGGGGCCAAGTGCAGATGATGACCTAGGGAATTTGAATGTATATATGGCGGGATCAGGATCCTGTGGCTGAGAATGGGTCGAAAAATGGAGGCTCTGGGCTCCTGTAATAGAGTGTGGAAGTTGGGAAAAATGGGCTATATATGGATGGTGGGCCCACAATGCCACCTCATTTGTGCCTGTCACTATTGCTAAGCTGACAAGATGGTTGTGATGAGATTTCAATATTGCGAGAGCGCGAGGCTACTGATCCAGGAGTGGCGAGAGATAGGTTAGTGGTCCTGTCATCCTGCACATTTTGAGTTTGATAGTTTGTAGGTAGGGGTTGTACGAAGGGCCTTATAGGGGGTTTTAAGGATAGGGGGCCACAAGTACATGAGAAAAGGGGGAATACTGACGCATATTTGCATGGGTATAACCCAGTTACCCACACATAATGTGTGTTTTTCCTTGAGGCAGTTGTGCATGTGGGCGCGAGGGTGAGATAGACAGGTGCGCATGAGATGTGCCCCTATCTTACTGAAAGCAACACACTCATGCAAAATTGTATGTCAGACAAATGCATATTAATGCACAACTGTTCAAAGGACAGGTGTGCACATGTGCACAGTTGTCTGGGGGAAATCCGTGCACTGTGGGCAGGCTAAGGGATTGTGATTTTTTGTTTTTT
>WSFP011500711.1:0-13892 GCA_009831015.1 Picea engelmannii | reverse complement strand
ATATCTATGCATTCAAAGGATTATCATAGTAACATGGTTTACACACATGGATGTGACCAACATCCATGCATCTAAAGGATTACTGCATTGAGAGAAGCAAGATGTATCTTACAGCCCAGTGTTGAGGAGAATGTAACTTCTGTTGTCAGCAAGACATCATATATTGGCTCAATATAAAATATAATACAAAAATAAGAAATAATAATAAGAAGCTTTTTATGAGGTTAAAAAATACTCATTCACAAATCTGTCTATACTAAAAATCATATTATTAAAATTAAATCATATTATCTGTTTTTTAATGGACTCACTTTATCAAGGGTGAATGACATGATACCAAACATTCATATATATAAAGCACACTAGTATAAATTCATTTTAAATTGGGATCTTTCAAGTATGGAGAGATTTACATCTTGTTTTTATCCTCTTTCAATGCTTAAATAAGTCTAGAGTTAAAATGGATTTATACTGGTATTTACTTTCAATTCCATAAAACATAAATATGTAATCTGTAAAAAGAAAAAGAAAATAATTGTATCAGTCTTCGGAAGGGTGGTTCTGTTCTACAACCAGATCTCAATTAGCAAATAACAAAATTCTTTCACCTTTAATGAGATTCTAGAATCAGACGACTGACTGCTGTTTGGTTTCAACAGTCTTAATCACTGTTGATGAGAGGCCTCATATGTAAAATTTATAATGAAGGGAAATACAGCTCAAAATCATAGAGAAACAATGAAAGGATATGAGAGAACATCGTGATCATTTCGATAGGTCGCTCAACAATGGATTAACATTGTTCTGGAGAGTTACGGGAGACTTCTCACAACCTGATAAATCCAATCTGTCGTGCTTCATGTTATAAATTGAATAAACTTCAGCACACTAGTCTTCTTCCATAGGACAGTGAATTTTAACAAAACTAATATCATTGGTGTGAAACACAGAAACACTGGGAGACCTTGGAAAGCATCCACACAAACGAATTATAATGGGAGGCTTGCACACACAAACTTGAAACATTGGGGGGGCTCTCTAACACTCTGTTACACTTACACTTTGAAGAGAAATTCCACTTGAAAAGCCGGCACAGTAGCTTGAGCCAATACTTTTTGACAATTGTATTATAATGTCTTCCAAGGTCCTTGTAGGTTTTGTTGCACCTCTACCGAAAAAATTTGGCTCCCTCTAAATCAGATAAATGTAAAATCCTCTTCTGCAGTGCTCATATACTTGTTTGCTAAATGATATATGCTGAGACCTCATTATTTAATTTTCTTATTAAATGTTTGTATTTATATATATATATATATATATTTTCCATCCCCAACCCACCGTCCCTTGAAAAATTTGAGGGTGCACTTAAGTCGTCCCAAGGACACGTCCCCCATCCTCGCTGTTCTTTAATTCTGAAAACCAGTGCAACATAGGTTAAAACATTTCAATGGTGTGCTGCTCAGTTTGAGGGAGTATGAGGGAGATGTGTAGTTCCTTTTGTGCTCAACATGGAGTTGACACATGGAATATATATATTAAGAACAAGTGTAACTCCATTTTAACTCCGGATCTATAATGTGCGGAGAGGAATCAAGTCCCTCGAGGTAAAAAAACAATTTAATTGAAAAAACCTGAGGGAAGGTTTGCACCTCGAGGGATTTGATCCTTCTCGACGCATGATAGATCTAGAGTTAAGATGGACCTATGCTGGTTTATTTTTCAATACTTGTCAAATGTAGAGAGAGGTGCATATATGTCTAAATGTTGAAGTAAATGGCTGCAGCCTGTTTTTCTGTTTTCTGTTTTATCTGGTTTATTTTTCAATACTCGTCAATATGTCAAATGTAGAGAGAGGTGCATATATGTCTAAATGTTGAAGTAAATGGCTGCAACCTGCTTTTCTGTTTTATCATTGTTCTGTTCTCTACTTTCTCCCTTCTCATGGCTTGTGATTTCTAAGTCTAGAAAACCCAAGACACATTGGGTTCTACACTCAGCTTGCTTGGGTTTTCTTCTGGCAAGCACTGGTGAGTCCCAATGACACTTGAAAGAAATTAAACCCAATACTTTAAAAACTCTTCCAAGTAGTAGAACACGGTTCCACAATTCTAATGGCCGGTTGTGAGACGCCAGCTACTAGGATATATACACATGGAAATGCTTAGAAGTAACGTTGTCCAAATTCATTGATGTCAGAAGATCTATTTTTTCCTTACATATTGAAGCGTCAAAACTGTTCACAGTAATCACTGGATTGCTTAACAATACAGCCCACTGAAGAAAATGTCGTCTTTTCAACTCAAATAAATTGCATTGAACATAAATCAATGGAAAAGAATCCACTGCACAAGAAGACCACAAACTAGGAACCTAACTCGTAATATAATAACCTATTATTATCAAACTTAACATTCTTAATACTCTTACAGAAGAAAAACAACAACTATAGCATTTTCCAGGATGCAAACATGCTTGGATAATCTATTATTTAGACTATAATAGAAACCAAACTAAATTGCATTGTCCAATACTTGTTAACCACCCTAGGAAAGCAGAATGTTGTATCTTATACTAGAATGTACAACTTACGGCCAGCACAGATCTTCTAGCCACTGCATTTTACAAATTAGACTCCCTCCCTTATGAGGAATGGCAGCTAGTTTACCTCCAGTTATAAATATAAGCCCAGTTATAAATATAAGCCCCACGTACCGAAAGTTTGTACTTTTCAATTCGATTCCATGACATGTGCTGAAAATATGTACCTTTCCATTTGATTTCCTAACAGGACAATAGTTTTTTCCACTCTTGAAGTTGTAGTTATGGGCTCCCGTCCCTCTCCCAGCTCTGGCACAGCTTAACAAGCTTTATCATTATCTTCAAACATCAAAGATTTGACAGTCCAACCTAGCCTGTTAATAACTTCTTCATGCCTAATTTCTGCTCAGCAGTTAATCTGCTTGGAAATTTTATATCAAACTTGATTCTTAGGTTTCCCTTCTTTCCAGGTTCCTTTGTGAGGGGCATTCCCTCATTGGGAACTACTTTCTCATAACCAGGCTTTATCACATCATTGATTGGAATATTCAGGTTCCTGCCATCTAGAGTGGTCAAATTAATCGTGTAACCTGTGAGAGCTTCATTGAGAGATATCTTTTGTGTAACAACTAGATCATTCCCATCCCTCTTGTATACATCATGTGGCTTCTCATCAACGACAAAGATAAGGTCTGCAGGAACCACATTAGGCTCCTCGTGTCCTTTCTCAGGGAATGTAATCTTTGTCCCCTTCTTCCAACCAGGCTTGATTTTGATTGTTAGTATCTCGTCCACAGGTAACGTTTTGCTGAAAAAAGCCCACATCAAAAATTTAAATTAGAAATCAAAGTTGGATACATTAAAAGTGTGCCAGGTTTCAACTGTGTGCATGAAAAATATATACACTGGTAATATTTTTTGTTCCACATGGAAATATTATGGAAGAAATATGTTCAAATGCCATTTCCTATTACTTGAGATGAAATAAGTCTTAGATTTGCATGCATGACCCTTGTTATGGGAGCAATAAGGCTTAGATTTGCATGCATGACTCTTGTTATGGGAGCAATATATGACTCTTGTTATGGGAACAATATATGCAATGAATACACAGCATTTCTATATTACCTATATCTAACATGTGGATAGTATAGACATGCACTACTGTTAGAAACCACATAATGCAGTGTATACTATAATCATCGCAGGATATATGGGCTATTTTTTTTTAGTATGTATTGATTATTGTGTGAATTGAGCTTCTCTTGAAAACAAAAAGAATTAAACACTGATGAAAACGGTGCCTGCAAAAAGACAGTTCTCAGCCAATATCTGTACACAGTAAAAAAAATAGCTGTCAATCATATAACAGAAAGCAAGATGAACTGTCAATCACATAACAAAAATCAATGAACTGTCAATCATGTAACATAAAAAAGAGGCGCCACAATTGCAGTGGCTACTGGACAAGACGTGTACCGACCCAATTTTTTATGCACTCAAGGCCTTCGACTATAAACTAGATTGAAGCAGCAATTTTCAACAACTCGAGCATGCAAGATGAAATAAGCACGATGACCACACATTAACCTTGTTGACCGCGGTATTCCAATACCACTTGTTGGTCATCTGACATGTCTAATGCCCCCGAAACATAGGGTGCCTGACAGATAGATGACACCTCTCCCTTATAATTAACACACAAGGGCACATTTAGGTTCAATACATAGTACAGACAATGGTTTGAATCATCAACAGAATAAAGCTAAAAAGAAATAAGTAGGAGGACTGCGAAGTATGTACAGAATAGGACATTCTAAGGAGGTATTCGAAGTTTGCACATAAATACCACACCATTTCCAAAAGAGGGCTGGGGGGTTCAAGCTAAGTCTAAAATATTCTAGTAAAATTAACAGATGATTCAAATATTGACGTTAGAGATAAATAGGGAACCGAACCTTTTTTTAATAGATTTATACTCGACTGCATGCACTCAAGGCTTTGAAACTGAGAGTAGAAAGCCATACAAATATCGGGCCAATGAAAGAGAACAGAAAACCAATGATCTTCTAAAAATTTGGGAGTAGTTGGTGACTATATATTAAATCACTGATGGACAAAACAGCTGTTATATGTAAGGCTAATCCTACAGTAAATACATTAAGTATATGCAGAGATCATCAATAAATAGAAAAGGTATATGCAGCTATCATCATTCAATGGAAAGGGTCAGGTTGTTTCAAAAATGATCCCCATAAAAAATTACTTTTACAATCGCAGAGCAGTACAAAAAACAGCTGTGGATGTCTCTGTACATACCCACTAATATCGGCGATATTTCTTGATATTTTCATTTTCTTTGTAGTGCCCTTATATAGTTCTTCCAACGTGCATTGCAACCTGTTTTCTACAGGCTTGGCTTTGCGAGGTCCCATAGTAGCTCCTCCACCAAATCCTTCACCATATGAACCAAACATGCTTTCTGGACCACCAAAACCTCCAAACATGCTATCCTGAAACCTTGAACCCCTTGTGCCCATTCCAAAGCCACCCATACCCCCAAACGGGCTTGAATCACCAAAAAACTCAGCAAATATGTCTTCTGCATTTCTTGGATTAAACCTCACATTTGACCCACCCCTACCAGCAAAGGACGACGCCCCAGGTGGAGGAACCTGCCCCTTCAATCCCTCTTCTCCATATTGGTCATAAATTGCACGCTTTTGGGGATCGCTGAGAACCTATGATCAATAGAAATTGAAACTTTAAGCAACCTGCTCACTGGTTAATTGTGAATAATGGAAGAAGCATGCTGATTCTCAAGAAACTGAACTATGAAACGGGTCTTATTTTTTTGCATCTAACATTAGTCAAATCTCAGATATTACAAAAAAATTAACTGGAATTCTTACTAAAATTTCAGCAGGTAGGTCTGACAAGCAGAATAATATACACAATTTCGGCTACAATCAACTGCTTGTATACTAAATAAAAAATGCACATTCTTTGCTCAAAATAAATGTAACAGAAGATGGTACCAATGCAAGCTTGCACAGGTATGCAGTTTCTCAATAATACCCAAGGGTTCAAGGAAAGTTCAATAACCTAAGGTTTCAATGAAACGTCGTAAAGATGGACAAGAAGAAGAAAAGGGTTACTACAGAAAGAATTAGTTATGAAACTTCATAAAGATGGACAAAAGATGAAACTGGTTACTAAAGAAAGCCTCCAGTTTTTAAGGGGAAAGAAAACGTCCAAAGACAAGAGCCGAATTTGGATACTTCTACATATCAACATAACCTCGAAAATACAAGAACAATAGAAAACCTGAAAAATGGCGATTTGCCAAAAGGTTTAAACTTTAAATTGCACACTCCTCTGTTTCCGGGTATTGCCCTAATGACGCTGAGGATGATTATTATGGAAAAGGCCCAGTATGCAGATTTTGATAAAAAAGTCGAACTGTAAATAAAGGTCATTCAATTAAATAAATATTTGTAAAAAAAAAAAATTAGTTGTGACTGGATGAAATGCTTTTGAACTCGACAATTTAAGTGAAGTCTTCAATCTAAAATGAATGTGTAGTAACCCCGGATGGGGTGACAGGGAAGCAAAGCGATGAGAAAAACGCCCCTTCGAGAAGCGTCCAGGATAGGATTGCTGGCACACCTGGCGGGCAGCGCTTACGAGGCTAATGAAAATGAAGTTAGGATAGGATTGCTGGCACACCTGGCGGACAGCGGTTATGAGGTTAATGAAAATGAAGTTTGGTTTGTGTGAGGCATCATTCCTGATGCTGGCAGGTACTCGGCCATCTGCTCCTGGGTATGATGGCATTGATAAACATTTGAGCGACATTACTCTCCATTATTCAGCTCTGATGGACAATCATAGCATGACGGGGCATTACACTAGCAACTGAACCGTTCATCCAGCTGGTAATTATGGTTTCAAGTTGGAATGTGGTCGTGATTTTTGTTCACAGTTTAAATGCAGGCGGTGACGATCTTCCAGGCAGCTCAGTGTTGAAGAATTGTGCATCCTCTCGACAAAGTGGGATCCTCCAGTGTGAATTGCTCCTGTGGACATTGTTCAGTCACCCTCTAGGAATGTAAGCCCTGAGCCCGCCGGTCCAAGAGTGTTGCACTTAGCTCAAGAGGCAGCCAACGAATTTCGGCAACAAACCCCCGTTGTATTCAGAATGCAGTCGCCTTTATGGAAGCTGAGGTTCATCAAGAGCATCCCACGGTGCACGATTGGGAAGTAGATGTAGAGATTGGCAACTGGGTTCTTGACAATGTTGATAGGTCACGTTGACAATGTGGATAGGTCACATGTAAAGGATATTAAATTTTTGAAAACGGTTAATTAGTAGTGGGTCTAATGGTTAAGAACTTGTGTTGTGTTTCTTCTTAAGAAGTCACAAGTTCAAATCCAGAGGGGGTAGGCTATGTATACCTCTATAAACTTTGGTCAATTAGTAGTGGGCCTAATGGTTAAGAACATGTATTTCCTCCTAAGAAGTCACAAGTTCAAATCACAAGTTCAAATCCAAAGGGGATAGGGTATGTATACCTCTGTAGACTTTACCAGTCAAATCTCTAAAAGAGAACAAAGGAAGAAATTATAGAGCAGCTAGCTGAGGCTTGTCAACAACTCCAGAATACTCAGGCTGGCATGGAAATCCAAGACCATCATGAGGAAGACCAGCAGAACTCCCTAGACCTTAGGACCAAACTCAGCCAAGAGAGGGCCTCTCTCCTAGCTAGTTCTTGGAATGATAGATTTTTTTAGATTTTTTGAACTTTTTAAGCCACTTTTACTTTATTATGTGGAATCAATTTATTAGAATAGCTAGATATTCAGACTGCTTCTCTATATGTATAATTTTGGTTTTATTTCAGAACTTCGAATAAACTATTTAGACAAATAATTTGCTAAATTGTTGTTGGCCTGGTTTTTCTTTGCAGCAATCCAACACTCCAATAATTGTTGTACACTTTTTTCAGTTTGTTAAATAAAATTTACTAATTTGGTTTGTTGACAAAAAAGCACTAAATGTGACTCTATAATGAATGGGAATAAAAAAAATTAAAAAATAAAAAATAAAATAATTTAATTATATAATAAAAAATAAAAAAATTGAAATAATAATGAACACAAGTAAAGAGATAACAATGGAAACCAATATGGTAAAAATCAATGTTATCAAATTCGGACTCTTTTAAAACTTTTTTCATTGGTGACTTTTGAAAACTTTTCAACTATTTTCAGACAGGCAAAGAGAAAAACACTGGATAGTGACTCTCAAGATTAGAGAGTCCTGAAAGACTGTGATACTCTTCAAGATTAGAGAGTTCAAAAAGACTCTGATAACATTAGTAATATTCTGATAACACTAGTAATAATAAGAATATGACATAATAAAATAGTGTAAAAAAATAATAAATATCAATTAAGAATCTAGGAAAAAGAAAATAACCAAAGTTAAAATTAAAAAATAATGAACCTTTAGATTAGAGAGTCCTGAAAGACTTTAATACTCTTCAAGATTAGAGAGTCCAAAAAGACTCTGATAACATTAGTAATATTCTGATAACACTAGTAATAGCAAGAATATGACATAATAAAATAGTGTAAAAAAAATAATAAATATCAATTAAGAATCTAGGAAGAAGGAAATAACCAAAGTTAAAATTAATTTGAAAGTTTTAAGTTTTTTTAATCATGATAATTTTGTTTATGGATTATTTATTTAAAATCTTTGTTTCAAATTATATTTTTGAAATTTAAAATTATAAATAATCTGAAATATAAGAAAACATTTATGAAAATTTAAAATTACAAATAAATCTAGAATATAACAAAACATTTATGGATTCTTATTGGCAATGATTTCTGATAATAAATCAGCTTGATAAGATTAAGTTTGAAGACACTTATGAGAAAGAATAAGTAAGAATAAAAAAGATTTATTATTTAAAAAAAATATTTAAAAAAAATTAAACTATTATTATTTATATATATTTATAAAATTAATTAATCATTATATTAATAAGAAGAACACTCTTATTAAAAAGACTCTTATTAAAACAAAAATCAGGATATATTAAAATTTATAAATTACAAATAATCAATCAACATCTCAGCCATAATAAATATGTAGCTCTTGGAAGTACAATATCTAAGGACATATTTTTTGAAATTCCTCTTATTAAAACAAAAATCAGGATATATTAAAATTTATAAATTACAAATAATCAATCAACATCTCAGCCATAATAAATATGTAGCTCTTGGAAGTACAATATCTAAGGACATATTTTTTGAAATTCCCAAGTTTTAACTTTGATTACAAACTTTTAGAAATATGGTTGATTTCGACTAGTGTAATCAAAATTTAATTAATATTCAAATATAAGTATTTAGACATTTGTCAATTAAGTTTAGCTAAGATGGTTAGAAAGAATGATGATTATCTTCTCCATCTAAATGCAATTACCTTAATTAACATGTTAAACTTTTAAGCTCTTAATAAATATATTACTGTAATAGATTGAAACCCTTAATAAGTATAATGAGTATATGATTGTAATAAGTTGAAGTCTTGTCGATCGACCTTATACCCTAAAATCTAAACCCTAAAATCTAAACACTTATTTGGAAACTATCAGGAAAATAATTAAAATATAATGAATTTTAATGGAAGATCAGAAAAACAAACAGATTATAATATATTAACCTCGAAGGGATAAAAACCAAAAAAATAAACACTAAACTCGAAAAGGATCGAAATGATAGATACTCAAACAAATTATTATATGTAAACATGGGTTTTCAACCAAAATGCCATCATTCGTCAAAATTTAATGCATAGAATTATATATCAAGTTATATATAGAATTTAATCTATGAATTTAATCAAATTATATCCATAGCAATTTAATCTATGAATAATATATATAATTTTAGTCATTCAAATCATGAAATTATAGGATTTTAGTCATTCAATTCACGAAATTATATCGATTTGTGGATATAGATATTTAATCAAACAACATATTTTGTAAAATAACCACGTCATTACTAAAACTTCAATCCATGAAATCATACGTATGAAGAAATACCTTTGGAATTCGAACTCGAGACCTGGAATAAAACCCTGCTGCTTACGGTTCCCCAGGGTTATGAAAGATAAATCAAGATTAAAAAGATAAAAAGGATAAGAGATGCGTGCAATTCAAGCATGTGGGTATCACTGAAAACCCCGGTGTCAATGAAATTCAAAGAGCTCCGAGACCTAAACCACCCAGACCATGTCCTCAAGGTTTCGAACCTCGAAGGCCACCGGACTTCCGTTTTATTTCACGACAGCAAGCCATCCATCAGTTTTTGTTTTCAAGCAAGTAAAGTCCGATGATCGGATCTTACCTCGTAAGCCTCGGAAATCTGCTTGAACTTCGCCTCGGCCTCCTTTTTGTTATTAGGGTTCTTGTCAGGATGCCATTTCATGGCCAATTTCCTATAGGCCTTTTTCAAATCGTCTTCCGATGCACCCCTCCCGACATTCAGTATGATGTAGTAGTCCACACCCATTTCTACCCCTTATCCCTGCACACAGTTCAGAACCAAATCGAAAGAAAATACACTCCCGAAATCTGCTTGCCGTATTGGATAAAAATAAAATGGCTCCAATCCGCCTTAAATTGAAGCCCACAGAAACTTTGAGAGAATATACCTGTCTGTCGTCTGGAAGGGATGAGAATGCACTTCCCAAGGGCTTTTTAGAAGCTTCTAGGCTTCTCTTTTGCCTTCATGTTACCATTTTGGTGAATATTTGTGTTGTAATTTACTTTTATTCTCTCTTGCTTTGGTGTAAATTTCGTATAAATATCTCCTACAATTAAGTGCTAAATTCTTTACAAATATCTCCTAAAATTGAGTGCCCACTTGACAATTTCTATCCCCTCCACATTCTTGGCCTCTAACATCTCTATCAGAAAGTTCCCCCTCATCTTTTCCTTTCTTACCTAATATTTGTGAATGATTTATTTTTTAATACTCATCTTTTCCTTTCTTACCTAATATTTGTGAATGATTTTTATTTTTTAATTATGTTTGAAGTGTCTTTTCAACTACAAAATCTATATTTACTTATGTCATGTCTCTCTTAATGTCATCATCATATCATGATATAACATATCATATTTTATTATTTTAACAAAATATATATTTATTTATGTCATGTATCTCTTAATGTCATATATCAATTTGGTGTCTGTGATCTTAAAAATAAATTATTATTATTATTATTGTGCTATAACATTTCATATTTTAGTATTTTATTTTATTTGTCCATTTTTTATAACATCAATTTAATTTTAAATTTTATAAAAATATATATTGTGAATATGATGACGATGATTAACATCCATTGAAATCAATTGGTTTATCGGACCTTAAGAAGGTGAGATATTACTTTGATTTCTTTAAAATTGTACTTCTATGTTCAAAAAGCATCGAGAGAAGCATTTCAAGATCACCATAGTTTTGATGGCTTGGGAGGTTAGGAAAGTCGGTAATGTGGCAAATATTTTTAAATTGGGATATAATATGGGTATATGCAGGGCAATCCAGGATGAAATGTTTTTCATCTTCTACCCGCTTAGTGTCAAAAAGGTGACAATTCTCTCATCCTATGGTGTTTTGGGAGTTATTCAATGTGAAGTTTCATTGTGTAGCTCATGAGAGTTTGTTCTTATTTTAGCAATGTTGATTTTCTTCTTTGCACTTTTCAAAACTAAGAGGTAATTTTGATATTCTAAATAATGATTGACCATCTCCTTGTAGTATCATAATTTCCTTGTATCCACTAATTATTTATCACACCACATATTCTCCTTAAATTTAGAAGTGATAATATTTGTAATATTATCGATATTTTGCATGATGGTTTCTTCTTGTATTCCCCAATGATTTAGCCAAGATTTGTCATCTTTATGCCATCCCCGTTTGAACCGCTGGTGGTTTTGGCTAGAGTTTGAAACAATTTTGGGGAGCCTCTTGTCATCCATGTTGTTTATCTTGTTCTTGTACTTTAGGTATCTAATCATAACAATGGTCTCAATGGGGGAAATGTTTGCTTCTATGAGGAGGATAGGATAGGGTGTATTGCCCTTAATTTTGAGATTTAAGTGATAAAATTATTTTGAATGTGTTATATCTCTCTCCGAGATTCTCTAGATATATTGCAACCCCAAACTTCACATCCATATAAGATAATTGAAGTGACGAGAGTGTGAAAGAGGAGATTTTTTAATCGCAAAGCGAAAGGTCTATTGATTTACAATTGTTTTCGAGCACATAGTTCCAAGCTAAGTCTACTAACAAAAATTTGGTTAAAATTCTATAAAAAAAAAATTAGTTATAAACCCCACCAATGGTTTGCCCAATTGTTATATGCCTCGTCGGGAAACCATACTACCACTAAAACTGATATTGTACACACTCATTTTTAGTTGCTCTATGGTCAAGAGGATGTTATGCATGTTGAACTTGAGTTAGCTTCTCTCAGATTGGCTTTAACAAACCAAGCATATTCTTGTTTGTTTTCACCTTCCATAAATTTTCACTCTCTAACATTCTTCATTGTCTTTGACAGCTCAGGTGTTAAGCTATCATTTTGTTGCCTAACATTCATGGAGGCCAGTTGCATTTTTGGATGCCATTATTGCAGGTTGTGATCTAGATATATTCATAGATAATCTCTTTCCTACCATTTTCCTATATTAAGATTAAAAAAAAAATAGGTCTTTCACATTATAACAAACGAAAAAACACAACATTGAATATAAAAACTAATTTAAAAAAAAAAAAAAATTACCCATATGTAAAAACAAATTCGACCCATAGACTTATTGGGCTTCTGCGAGGACTGGGACCGTGACTTGGTCGCAGGGGGCCAGCCCTGTGGCTAAGTCGTGGCTTGGCCACAGGGTTGGTCCCCCGAGACCAAGTCATAGTCCACGGACTGTGTCTTGGCCACAAGGGACCAGCCCTGTGGACAAGCCGCGGGCGTGCCCACGGGGACTGTGACTTGGCCACGGGGGACCAACCCTGTGGCCAAGTTGTGGGTGAGCCAAGCCATGGGCGTGCCCACGGCTTGGCCACAAGGCTGGCCAGGCTAGGGCGATGTCGGGCATTGCCCCATCCCCCCCACGGCTAAGGCACGGACATTGCCCAATGACCACCATGGGCCAAAACTAATAAAATTTAATTAAAAAACAATAAAAAAAAAATTATACCTAAATTTGACTTTTTCCAAAAAAAAAAATTAATCTTAAGCATTTTGTTAATATTTTTTTAAAAAGGTCTCAAATTTTTTTAAAAGTTCGGTATTTTTTAGAAAAAAGTCGAAAACATCTAAACAAATTTAAGGTTTTTTAATTTTCGCAGGAAAAAATATTATGTGATTCAAAGATGATCTTATACACAGTATGTTCTCGTAAATTGTAAGAATTTAATAAAAAAAACTAACCTCTGAAATGTTAGATTCTCCTCGGATGTTGAGCTCGATGTTTCTGCTTGCTAGATTCTCCTCGGATGTCTTCTCGATGTTTTAGCTTGCTCCAAATCCTAAAAAAAATACTTCCCAAGATATAACACAATATAAAAAGATAAAACAAGATAAAACAAGACTGTGTATATGTAACATAGATGATATAAATTATTGTTAGTATAATGAATGTGAGATAAATAAAAATTAGGTATATTGTCTACATATATACCTAAAATTATATGGATCATCAATATGTTTAATAAATGTGGGATAAATAAATAAACATGATAAATATTGTATTTAACATGTAAATAACAAAGCAAAAGAGTAAAAATTGTTTTTAATTTAGAGGGAAAAGATCATTATGCATGTTATAATAATGACATAGGGAGGGTGAACATTTCTATCATTCTATGTTCTCGGAGAGAAGGGATGGCTTCGTCAAATAAAGAAGATTTTATTTTTGAGACATTAGCAAATTGTTCCCATACCTCTTTTGTTGGGACTAGGAAATGTCATAGGAATGTTTGTAATGCAAATGAGACGTCGTATTTTTAAGCTAGTCATAATTTTGATCATGGTGCAAGCAATTTTATTCAACATGTTCCTCATGAAAGTCCTAAATCAGAGGACTTTGAAGGCACCAATGATGAAAAGGAGGAATAAGATGGTGATAAATCTAGTCAGCATTTTAATAGTAATGAAAATAATCTAAATGTAGGTCAAAGTGGAGACTATGATCAACGTTTAAATGATTGGGATGAAAATTTTCCTCCAAGTGAGGAGTTTCAAGGTA
>WSFP011500710.1:0-13892 GCA_009831015.1 Picea engelmannii | reverse complement strand
TTAAGGGATCTATGGACTTTAGGTGGGATACAATCACTATTCACAAGTTTTGGACATCACGTATGGCACTTTGGATCTTACCCATGGTTAGGGAAAGAACATAAGATACTTAGGCCCAATTTCAATCTTCTCGTTGATATTTGTGATGTAGTATTTGTACAACCACACTAGACACTTGTATGGGATATTTCACCTCCGTGTGGGACATTTCATGCCAATAGTACATTTTTCATAATAAGAAAGGATCGTGGGCTTATGCTCTAATAAAATATTTCTCATGCCTAATGGCAAAGACTAAGTCTTTCTATTGGGAATGTGTGCACCATTAATATATTATGGAAAATAATATTTTGTATCAAGAGATATACCATGGATGATGATGCAGACCCCTGACCCTTGGGTCGAGATCTGCTTAGGATCGTTCTAAATTCTCCTCGAGCTGAAGCGTCTCCTTTGATTCCTTGCTGGAACCATCAACGAATCCATAGGTCCTTTATGAACTCGCCCTACGCAACTTGACATCAGGCGCGAGCTTCACCTTCTCCAAGTGACCACGACCTTTCCTTAGGGAAAGCACCTTTCACAATTCTCGATCTCGCGAGTTTGTGAGTCGAAACCCTTGACTCTTCTTTCTCCAAATGTCGATACCCAAGATGCGATATGGGTATTGCTCCTCCTTGTCAACACCTTCCACACATAACCATTGACTAGAGCTAAGCACTATCACTACTTGAAACTCATGACCTCGCGGGCTGGAGTGTCTAACCTTGGTGCTCCTACTCTGCAAATTCCCGAGACGCAATAAGTCAGTGATGATTTGACTCCTTTAGCACTACTCGCAACTTGTGACTTCGCGAGTTGGAGTGTCAAACCCTCGTTCTCCTCCTTTACGAATCACCGAGACACGATAAGTCAACAATGGGTTGAATCCCTCCCCAGGTGACGTGTGTCCACCACCTATCACCCGCTTCCACCTTTCTCTGGGTGTTTGTTGTTATGTCACCTATTAACCACGTGGTCACCACCTAACAGATGTGCCATGTGTTTTGCATGAGTCCTCGAAAATTGACACTTCGTGACTTCTGCAATAAAAAAGAAGTCTTTCAACCCCCGATCTCCCGATATGTAATAGCCCACTGGGTTCTGATCCAACGGTTCTCCCATGGCTTGGATCCAATGATTTGGATCTCCTTCCCTGCTCCTCACAACTCGAAAGTTCGTGAAACCAAGAATTTGGTCTGCCCTCCATTCTAACGAACCTCGAATTCGAAAAGTGATCCAACGACGTGGGTTGAAACAATATCAACGACTCATATTTACCCTCGAATCCTGGGTGATGGGTTTCACTGGCCTCTAACCACCTTGCAACTCTACAAGATCCAACGACTTTCACCACTTAGCACTTCCTTCATGAAGGTTTCTCACCATTCGTTCACTCATTCTTCCACCTGATCTTTACCTCTGTGAGACGATTTCGATCTCCACCTCCCTTTGAACACTTCAAAGGTACTATCCTTCTTGATCTCTTACTTGCAAATTCAAGCCTCCAAAAGGTATCCTGCTCGCACTCCTTGTGGAAACTTTCAAATAACCTCTGGTTATTTGAGTCTTCGACTCTGTGCACTCTTTGCAATAGTAGTCCTTCAACCTTCACCTTAGTTGATGAGCTCTAAGGCTTCAAATATCCTGTGCACACCTTGCATGACTCTGTGCTTCACCTGCACTTATGCTGGTATGAGAACAACGATATCTCTCCTGAGCTTTCTGAGATAAACTCAGACTCCTGTCAACGCACACCTTGCGGACGTTCACTACACTCCTTGCAGGAACTCTCAGGAAGATAAACAATTGAAACTCATTCTTCTTCTCTCTCAGACTTTATACATTCAGCATGAAATCATACACACAACATAGCATTGAAACAAATGCATAGCAGAGAAAATAAAACAACTGTAAACATACCATTCAACTAATGTAAACAATAAGCATCATAGCACCATGAAAATTGAGTCAAAGCTTTATATATTAACTCAAGTGCTCCTGTACATGGATTCTTCTCTACAACTCTCTGCTACAGCTCAACATCTTATGAATTCTCTGAATGATCATACTGTTTCCTCCCCATTCTCATGATACAAGAGTGAGGGTGTCTATATCCGTTTTCCCTCCTACGCTTCTAAACTATCTAATCTATTAAATCAAATCTACCTAATTTCATCAAACAGACTTAAATGCCTATTACATTCAACATATGAGAGCAAATCGCTCAAGATATGTTTACAACATCTAGATATAAATGCGAGTACACTTTCCCTAGCTATTACATTAATATCCGCTCATTAAACTTTCAAAATACTTCAAAATGTGTGTTGGCGCTTTTCTAGATGTCTTCCACCTTTATGCTTGCTTGGTTGGTTGCTTACTATGCTCCTGCATCATACTCCCTTGTTTGAAAATTTTCATGAACTCCTTTTCATGAGCTCTTACATGATCTGTCCATGCCTATAAATTTTTGCTTCATCCTCCCAACTGGCATCTTCAACTGGATGTCCCTTCCATTTGACCAAGTATTCAAACTACTCTTTCCTCCTTGTCTTTTTGCTAATTCTTTTGTCAATTATGCCTTCTATCTGTGGCTTTTCAGCTATAGGCATTTGGTTTGTCCATTGAACCTCTTTTTGTTCCTCCTCTGCTCTTGCTTATTCATCTTTGTAAGGGTACAAATCTACAATGTTGAATATTGGTGAGATTCTAATCCCATCAGGCAATTCGATTTCATATGCGTTTGCCCCAAATTTCCTTATGACCTTGCATGGTCCAATCCTTTTCATTTTCAACTTATTATATGTTCCCCTTGGGAACCTTTCCTTCCTCATATGTGCAAGAATCAGATCACCAACTTCAAATTGAAGTTCTCATTGTGTTGATCTGGTCTCTGCTTGTATTCTTGACTTGAAATCTGTAATTGCTCCTTAACTCGGTTGTGATGCTCCTTCATTCCTTCTTCAAAGTCCTCTGCACTAGCACTTCTAACTTCATCTTGTTCTACCTCTTTCAATTCATAAATTCCCCTTGGTTTCATTCCATATACAATCTGGAATGGACTCTACCCTGTGCTTCTATTGTGTGAATCATTGTAAGCGAATTCTGCCTGTGGTAGAATGTGATCCCACTGACTGTGGTGTTCAGTCACTAAGCTCCTCAACAAATCTCCCAAGCTCTTGTTCACAACTTTTGTCTGCCCATCTGTCTGAGGATGATACGCTAAGCTAAAATACAAACTTGTCCCCAATTTCTTCCATAAGGTCCTCAAGAAATGTCCCATGAACTTGGTATCTCGATAAAAAACGATACTCTTTGGAAAGTCGTGAAGTTTGACAACTTCCTTGAAAAATAGGTTCACAATATGAGTTGCGTCGCTGGTTTTCTGGCATGGTATGAAATGTACCATCTTGGAAAATCTATCTACAACTACAAATATTGAGTCATATCCTCTTTTTGTTCTTGGCAACCCCAATATAAAATCCATGCTCACTGCGTCCCATGGCCTTTCAAGAATGGGTAATGGTTGGTATAACCCATTATACCTTTTCCCTTTTGTGTGCTGACAAATTCTACATCTGTCCACAAATTTCTTAACATCTGTCCTCATCCCTAGCCAAAAATATGAGCCATTCAACTTTGAGAACGTCTTATCATGACCGAAGTGGCCGACCAATCCTCCACTGTGTTTTTCCTTCAGCAGATTCTCCCTCATGGAGCATTTCAGAATACATAGTTGATTGCCTCTGAATAATAATCCATCTTGGATCATATACTCGGTCCATTGGCTTCTGTCCCTGAGAATTGGATTGTCATATGCCTCATATGCTTCCTTAAAATTTGGGTCATCTCTATACATTTCTTTGAGGTTATCAAAACCAAAATTCTTGACTCTTAATTCCTGCATAGGAAAACATTTCCTGCTCAAAGCATCAACAACTTTGTTAGCAGTTCCATAAATATGCTTAATCACAAAAGTAAAATTCTGCATGTATTCAACCCATTTAGCATGTTTTTGGTTCATCTTCTCTTGTTGAGTCATGAATTGCAAAGCATGATTATCGTTGTACAAAACAAACTCCTTGGGAACCAAATAGTGTCTCCATTTCTTCAGCGCTTGTTTGACTGCATAGAATTCTTTGTCATATGTGGAGTACTTAATTTTTGCCTCATTCAGTTTTTCATTGAAATACGTGATTGGCCTATCATCTTGGCTCAAGACCACTCCAATTGCAAATCCACTCACGTCACACCTGACCTGGAATGTCTTGCTGAAATCTGGCAAAACCAGAATTGGTTGCTCAATGATCTTCTTCTTTAGCAGATTGAAACTCTTCTCTGCTTCCTCCGTCCACTGAAAAGATTTATGTCTTTTCTTCACCGTATCCATCATTGGTGCACTAATTCCACTGAAGTTTCGGATGAATTTCCTATAGAAGCTACCAAAACCATGGAACCTTCCAACTTAAAATACGCTCTTCGGCGATGGCCAATTCTTAATCGCATTTACCTTTTCCGGATCCATTTTCAGTTCATTTGCAGAGATAGAAAAACCCAAATAAATGAGTTATGTCATCATAAATGATGATTCTCCATATTAATCATCAATTTCTCTCACTGTAACCTCCTCATTATTGCAACTAAATGGTTTAGGTGTTCTGCTCCTATTTTGCTGAAAATTAATATATCATCAAGATATACAATGACGAATTTCCCAATGAAATCCTTCAGGACTTCGTTCATCAATCTCATGAAAGTACTGGGCGCATTCATTAAGCCAAATGGCATAACAATATATTCATATAGGCCTTCATTCATCTTAAATGTTGTCTTCCATTCATCACCTTCTCTCATTCTAATATGATGATATATGCTTTTCAAATCAATCTTTGAAAAAAACTTTGCCCCACTCAAGCAATCCATCAAGTCGTCCATTCTTGGTAATGGAAATCTATATCTGATGGTAATATTATTGATTTCCCTTGAGTTTGTACACATTCTCCAGCCTCCATCTTTCTTTGGGCTGAGCACTTTCGGAACAATGCATGGACTCAAGCTCTCTCGAATCAATCCTTTGTCCATTAAATCCTAGACATGTCTCTTAACTTCTTCATTTTCCTGCGACGTCAACATGTATGTGGCTTTGTTTTCCAAACTAGCTCTAGGTATAAGATCGATATGATGGCTTATACTCGTGATAGGTGGCAACGAACAAGGTAGTTCATCCACTACTATATCAACAAACTCTCCTAGCAACTTCTAGATTTCTTCTAGTAAATCATCTATTCTCGTACTGGTCAAAACAATTTTGGGCTTCCTGACCACAATAAATTGTGTGTCTTCCTTCTTCTTAACCTCATCAAGAAGTTCCTTCCCACTCATGAGAAGTACAATGTTGCTCATATCTATTTTCACCTCTTGGTTCTTAATCGGCAGCAACATGTGAGTTCTACCATTTTTCTCCAGGGTGTATGTATTCTTTCTCCCATCATGAATCAAGTTTCTGTCATATTTCCATGGTCTACCTAACAATAGATGACAAAAGTCCATGGGAATGACATCACATAATATTTCATCTTTATATCCTCCTATTTTAAATTCGACTAAACATTGTTTAGTGACATTTACCTGATGTCCTTTTTGTAGCCACGAAACTCTGTATGGGCTTGGATGTACAACAATCTCCATCTCCAGCTTTTCTACCATCTCTGTATATATGAGATTATCTATGCTACCACTATCCACTATCACCTTGCATACCCTATCCTTAGCTTTGAAAGCAGTCTGAAACATACTATTTCGTTGGGCTGGGTTCTCTGCCTCCTTCTCTGGCTTCAAGAGAACTTTTCTCATCATCAAAGATCTTCTTCCCTCAGCATATTGTACCTCAACATTCCATCCTTCAGCTTCGACAATGTGAGTTTCACCACCTTCTTTCTTCTTATCTGGACACTCATAGAATTTATGTCTGATTTTTCCACAAACAAAGCATTTCACTTCAGCTCCTCTAACTCTTCCTCTTCCTCTAGATCGAGGAAAAGTATTTCTATTAGCATACTTTCTTCCTTGTGAGCTTCCTCCTCTCTCAGGTTGAGGTTTCTTCCCCTCTTCTCTAGGTTTCTGGGTTCTATCTTGGGCAATTGTTTTGCCTCTGGCTTGACTTCTACCTCGACCTCTTTGACCTTGCTTCCGGCTCAACTTCTCTTCATCTTTCAGAGCTATCTGATAAGCATCTTCCACATTTCAAATGGTCATCATGCTCATCTCATCTTGAATGTTATATTGCAGACCATTCATGTACCTAGCAAATTTTTCATCGCCGCTTTCCCGATGACCTGCTCTAATTTTTATCCTATAGAATTCTTTAGTGTATTCTTTTACTGACACCAACTTCTGTCTCAAATTTTTCATCCTCTGAAACAGAGTGATTTTGATTCAGGAGCATCGTAAGCAGCAAGCGAGTGTGAAGGAAGAAAGATAGCTGGAAAGCGCAACACGCATTCTTGCACGTTTTTGAAGAGTTTTTGAAATTTAATGAGAATATATTAGTGTAATGGTTAAATGGAAGCATACTTGCATATTGTAAACAGATCTTAAGTGATTCACTCTCATTTGTAGAACTTAAGAGGCATTTATGCATAGTTAACAGGGATGATTTTAAGGATGGAAATCTATTTTAAAATGTAGAAACCTTGGCGAATCTTACTAATCCTTCATATACCAACTATAAATGCTTGGCGATATTTTTGTAAAAATATTCAAATTTCTAAGGATTTTATATAGTTTTTATAAAATTTTGGCAATTTTTAAGGTAAAATAATTTCCTATAGAATGTGGGCGAATCATTTTTAAAATAGCGAATCTCATTTTTGGAAAAACCATGGAAATTTAGCCCATGAGCGAAATTTAGCCCCTAAAATCATCCTTTGTAGTTAATGAAAGTAGGTAGATTTGAATTCATAGATTTGACAGTTTTAGGAGCAGGAGGGAAAACTGAATATAGACACCCTCATCATTGTATCATTGGAGATGGTATCAACAAGCATAGAGAAGAAGCAGAGAGTTGTGTAGAGAAGAACCCATGTACAGAATCTTTGAATTAATATAAAGAGCTTTGATTTAGACTCATGGTGTTATGATGCTTTTTGTGTATACATGCTGAATGATATGCTTATGGTTGTTTACTCTCTCTGTTATGCATTTGTTGTTATGCTGTGAATGTATGATTTCATATTTAATGTTTGAATTCTAAGAGAGAGAGAGAATGAGTTCCTGCAAAGAGTGTAGTGAAGCATCCGCAAGGTGTGCATTGACAAGGTTCAGAGTTTATCTCTGAAAGCTCGGGAGAGATATTGTTGTTCTCATTCCAGCAGAAGTGCAAGTGAAGCACAGGAGCCATGCAAGGTGTGCGCAGGATAGAAGATACCTTGGAAGTTATTAACTAAGGTTGAGAGTTGAGAGACTGTTGTTGTAGAAACTGCACAGAGTCGAGAGAGTCAAATACTTAAAAGTATTTGAAGGATTTCTGCAAGGAGTGCATGCATGAGTCTTTTTGGGGACTCAAGTTTGCAAGGAAAGTTTAGGAGGGTTAGTGCGTTTGAAGTGTTCAAAGGAGGATGAAGATCGAAATACTTCAAGGAAGATGGGATCTAAGTTATCTCACAGAAGTTAATTTCAGGAAAGAGGACGCTAATTTATCTCGAAGAAGCCATTGAGAAAGAATTGAATGGTCAGAATTCTTCGAGGAGAGCTCGTGAAGTTGCAAGGACCATAGGATTTGATAGAGTTGCAAGGTGATTAAAGGTAGGTGAAACCCATCACCTTAGAATCCATAATTAACGGGATTCGTTTATCGTGTTTTGCGTACACCATTGGATCATATCGTGGACTTGGGGTTCGTAAGTATTGGAGGATATACCAAATCCTTTGGTTGCATGAACTTGCAAGTAGCGAAAAGATCTAGACCATTGAATCCAAGCATAGGGGAGTTGTTGGATTAGGACCTCTTTGTTATATCGGGGTTCATGAGTTTGGAGGTTGGGAAGAGTCACTTTTGACTGCAGAAGTCGCAAAGTGCCAAGATGCGAGAGGGTGAAAAGGAAGTCAACCATCGCATCTCGGAGTTTCACGAAAGAGGAGAAGAAAGGCCCAACAACTCAAGTTGTGAAGTCACAAAGTGGCGAGAGCTGAAGGCATGTGTAATCGTGTGTAGCACATCTATCAGGTGGGACCCACGAGGTTGACAGGTGGCGTGACGATAAGACACCCAGAGAGAGAAGGAAGAGGTGACACGTGGTGGTCATGTGTCATCTAAAATGGAAGTCAACATCCTGTCAACTTCTCGCATCTCGAGATTCCGTAGAAGAAGAGCATGAGAGCTCGAAATTCCAACTCACGAGATTGTGAGTTGCGAGAAGCGTTGAAAGGTATTTGACTATCGCCTCTTGGGGTTTCGCAAGGAGAGGGTACCAAGGTTTGACACTGCAACTCGCGAGGTTGCAAGTTGCGAGAGGTGCTAGGTATTTATCCCTAGCCAACAATCACACATGGAGGGAATTGACAAAGAAGGAGCCATACCCATCTCGTGGTCTCAGGTATCGGAGGCTAGAGAAAAGGAAGCTGAGGGACTTTGACTCGTGAACTTATGAGTTGCGAGAGATGCCAGCGTAAGGACCAGAGTTGTGGTCATGCAAAGAATTGTAAGGCTCATGCCTGGGATTAGTCTACATCAGACGAGATTTACAAAGGACCTGTGGATTCATTGGACATTCCAACGAGCAACAAAAGAGCCGCTTCGACTCAAGGGGATTCAAAATGATTCTGAGCGGATCTTGGCCCGAGGGCAGGGGGTTTGCATGAGTTTGGTATCAGAGCCTGAGTCTTGTATGTAGATTTCAGGTAGAGAAAAGAGATGTTTTACATCCATGACACCGAGGAGGAGAGATAGTCCAATGCCCGATCCAGCAGTGGAAAGAGAAATGCGTGAACTACGTGCCAAGCTTGATGCCATGGAGACAACACAAAGGAACACAATTGACACTGGAGATATCAATGAGGTTGAGAGTGAAAATGAAGCTAGACAAAAAGGAGAAGTTGCATTCAAGGATGGTTTGGATGAACGCCTATTCAGGGCTGTTGCAAGGATAGGTGCCAGGGAAAAAATGGACATTCCAGTATATGAAGGAAATCTGGATGTTGAAGAGCTTCTAGACTGGATTAGAGCTTTGGATAAATATTTTGACTATGACGATGTCGAGGAAGACAAGAAGGTCAAACATGATATCAGAATACTTAAAGGACATGCAGTCTTATGGTGGGATGAACTGCAGACTAACAGACGTTGTAAAGGCAAGCAGAAGATCAAGAGTTTGGATAGAATGGTTACAAAGATGAAGGCAAAATTCATACCCAAGGATTATCAAATCACTTTATTTCGGAGGATGTAGAATTTGAGATAGAAGCTAATGTCAGTGAAAGAGTACACTGAAGAGGTCTACAAGATAAACATCAGAGAAGGTCATCGAGAAAGCGATTATGAAAAGGTTTCAAGGTATATGAATGGTCTACGATGTGACATTCAATATGAGATGAGCATGATGACCATCCAAACTATGGAAGATGCTTATCAGATGGCTCTAAAAGATGAAGATAAGTTGAGCCGAAAGAAAGGTCAAATAGGTTGAGGCAGAAGCCAAGACAGAGGAAAAACAATTGCCCAAGATAGGACTCGAAAATTCAAAGAAGAGGGAAAGAAACCTCAAACCTAGATTGAGAGAGGAGGAAGCTCACAGAGAGGCTAGTATGCCGATAAAAATACTTTTCCTTGAGCCATAGGAAGAGGAAGAGGCAGAGGCGGTGAAGTGAAATTCTTTGTCTGTGGGAAAAATGGACATAAATCTTATGAGTGTCCAGATAGAAAGAAAGAAGGTGGTGAAACTCACATTGTCGAAGCACAAAGATGGAATGTTGAGGCAGAAGATGCTGAGGGTGGAAGATCCTTGATGATGCAAAAAGTTCTCTTAATTCCAGAGAAGGAGTTAGAGAACCTAGCCCAAAGAAACAGATTGTTTCGGACTGCTTGCAAGACCAAGGACAGGGTATGCAAGGTCATAGTGGATAGCGATATCATAGACAATCTCATTTCTATAGAGATGGTAGAAAAGCTGGAGCTGGAGACTATTGTAAATCCAATCCCATACAGAGTTTCGTGGCTACAAAAAGGACATCAGGTAAATGTCACTAAATAGTGTTTAGTTGAATTTAAAATAGGAGGATATGAGGATGAAATATTATGTGATGTCATTCCCATGGATGTTTGTCATCTATTGCTTGGTATACCATGGCAATATGACAAAAATTTGAATCATGATGGAAGAAAGAACACATACACCCTCGAGAAGAATGGGAGAACTCACATGTTGCTATCGATTAAGGATAAATAAGTGAAACCAGAAGTGAGCAACACTGTACTTCTCATGAGTGGGAAGGAACTTCTTATATAGGTTAAGAAGAAGGAAGACACACAGTTCATTGTGGTCTGAAAGCCAAAAATTGTTTTGACCAGTACAAGAGTGGATGATTTACCAGAGGAAATCCAGAAGTTGCTAGAAGAGTTCGCTGATATAGTAGTGGATGAACTACCTCGTTCATTGTCGTCGATCATAAGTATAAGTCATCATATTGATCTTATACCTGGAGCTAGTTTACCAAACAAAGCAACATACAGATTGACGCTGCAGGAGAATGAAGAGGTCAAGAGACAAGTCCAAGATTTAATGGACAAAGGATTGGTTAGAGAGAGCTTGAGTCCATGTGTTGTTCCAATAGTGCTCAGCCCAAAGAAATATGGAGGTTGAAGAATGTGTACAAACTCAAGAGTGATCAATAAGATTACCATCAGATACAGATTTCCATTGCCAAGAATGGATGATTTGATGGATTTCTTGAGTGGGGCAATATTTGTTTCAAAGATTGATTTGAAAAGAGGATATCATCAAATCCGAATGAGAGAAGGCGATGAATGGAAGACAACATTCAAAACGAATGAGGGGTTGTATGAGTGGCTTGTTATGTCATTTGGCTTAACAAATGTGCCTAGTACTTTCATGAGATTGATGAATGAAGTCCTGAAGGATTTCATTGGGAAATTCGTTATTGTATATCTTGATGATATATTGATTTTTAGCAAGACAGAAGCAGAACACTTGAATCTTTTGGCTACAGTGATGGGGAGATTACAGCAAGAGAAGCTATTGATAAACATGAAGAAATCATCATTTGTGAGGACATAACTCATTTATTTGGGTTTTCTTATCTCTGCAAATGAACTGAAGATGGATCCGGATAAGGTAGAAGTGATTAAGAGTTGGCCATCACCGAAAGGTGTGTTTGAAGTTCGAAGCTTCCACGGATTAGCTAGTTTCTACAGGAAATTCATCCGAAATTTCAGTGGGATTAGTGCACCAATGATGGATACGGTGAAGAAAAGACATAAATCTTTTCATTGGATAGAGGAAGCAGAGAAAAGTTTCAACCTGTTGAAGAAAAACATCACTGAGCAACCAATTCTGGTGTTGCCAGACTTTAGCAAGACGTTCCAGGTCAAGTGTGATGCTAGTGGATTTACAATTGGAGTGGTCTTAAGCCAAGATGACAGATTGGTCGCATACTTCAGTGAGAAACTAAATGAAGCAAAAATTAAGTACTCCACATATGACAAGGAATTTTATGCGGTCATACAAGCACTGAAAAAAATGGGGACATTATTTGGTTCCTAAAGAGTTTGTTTTGTACAAGGTTAATCATGCTTTACAATTCGTGACTCAACAGGAAAAGTTGAACAATAAGCATGCTAAATGGGTTGAATACATGCAAAATTTTACTTTTGTAATCAAACATATTTCTAGAACTGCTAACAAAGTTGTTGATGCTTTGAGCAGGAAATGTTTGCTTGTGCAGGAGTTTAGAGTCAAAACTTTGGGTTTTGATAACCTCAAAGAAATGTACAAGGATGACCCAGATTTTAAAGAGGCATATGAAGCATTTGAGAATTCAATTCTCAGGGACAAAAGACAATGGACCGAATACATGATCTAGGATGGATTATTATTCAGGGGCAATCAATTATCTATTCCAAATTTCTCCATGAGGGAGAATTTGCTGAAAGAAAAACATAGTGGAGGATTGGCCGGACATTTCGGTCATGATAAGACGTTCTCAAAACTAAATGGCTCATATTTTTGGCTAGGGATGAGGGCATATGTCAAGAGGTTTGTGGACAGGTGTCAAATTTGTCAGCACACTAAAGGAAAGAGGCAGAATACAGGACTGTACCAGCCATTACCCATACCTAAGAGGCCATGGGACGCAGTGAGCATGGATTTTATATTGGGGCTTCCAAGGACACAAAGAGGATTTGATTCAATATTTGTGGTGGTAGATAGATTTTCAAAGATGGCACATTTTATACCATGTCAGACTTCACGGTTTGCCAAGAAGTATAGTTTCAGATCGGGATACCAAGTTCGTGGGACACTTCTGGAGAACTTTATGGAAGAAGCTAGGGACAAATTTTTCATTTACCTCAGCGTATCATCCTCAGATGGATGGGTAGACAGAAGTTGTGAACACGAGCTTGGAGATTTACTGAGGAGCCTAGTGACTGAACACCACAATCAGTGGGACCATATTTTTCCACAGGTAGAATTTGCTTACAATGATTCATTTAACAGACACTACTGCATTTGGGTCAAATTCTGACGGTGTGTTCGACGCAATTGCCACTTTCTATTGTCGGAAGACCGACAAACCCCGGACCCCCTCAAACGTCGTTTCACATGATGTCGTTTTTTCGATGACCTAGTTTTCGTCTGTATTGCGACGTTTCAAACGTGGAAAGAGAGACGTTGCAAACGTGGCAAGACCGACGTTTCAAACGTGGCAAGACGGACGTTTCAAACGTGGCAAGAGAGACGTTTCAAACGTGGCAAGACCGACGTTTCAAACGTGGCAAGACCGACGTTTCAAATGTGGTAAGAGAGACGTTGCAAACGTGGCAAGACCGACGTTTCAAACGTGGCAAGAGAGATGTTGCAACCGTGGCAAGACCGACGTTTCAAACATGGCAAGTGAGACGTTGCAAACGTGGCAAGTGAGACGTTTCAGACGTGGCAAGAGAGACGCTTCAAAGGTGGCAAGACCGACGTTTAAAACGTGGCAAGTGAGACATTTCAGACGTCTGAAACGTGGCAATAGAGACATATAGAACATGGCAAGACCGACGTCTTGAAGGTGGCAAGTTCTCGTCTAGAACGTGGGAAGAGAGACGTTAAGAGGTATCATCTCCGACGTGGTTGCTATGGGAGCGACACTCCAAAATGTCGCAATAGCGACCTTCTTGTAGGTATTTAAAAAAAAAATACAATATCGGTACTAAGAGGGACGGGTACATTAACCTTTGCTAAGATACTAGCCATATCAATATTTAAATCTATATCATCGATCTATATTTAAGAAACTCAGATTTTTTTATTAACAAGTTATCCTCTTAGTTTATGTATCCATTAGATACAGTGTTCTTAACACTTTCATATCTCTGTAGCCACTAGGTGGCATTGGTTCTTTTATTTCAATCTTAAATAATGACCTAAGATTTTTTTGCTAATATTTAGAGAAGACTATAACAATTGATTGTAATTCCATGGTTGCTGGTGTGCATAGATGTTTTTTGGGGTCTATAATTTACGAGTCAGAGAGAGAATAGTCTCTATTAGAGACATCTGATGTTGGTCACCTGCTTTAGTGTGGGCAGGAGAATAATCACAACATCACAGATGAAAGATAACATGAAG